>WNWK01035515.1:0-19719 GCA_009830355.1 Cherax destructor | reverse complement strand
AAATAACTAATATGGAGTTCTATCACTTATGTATTACTTATAATTCTATCAATTTTATAGCAAATTTTTGTCTGTTTTTCAGGATCCACATACCTATCAAAATTATCCAGCTTTAAGGAGCAACACAGATGTGCCTGAAGTTTGGATGTAGTAGAAGGAACTTGAAATCATTTCTTTGGGAATTGATGCCACAGAAACACACAAACTTTTCCAAACATTTTGGATGTTAGCAATCTTCCTTTCAAAACATGCTGGAACTAAACAATGGGTGACCTTCGCATAACTCAGAAAATGTTGAAGACACTAGCAAAACTTCTGACCATAGCCAAGTACAAGCATATGAAAGATACCTGAGAGCCTGGTCCCAAATCTATATACAGTGGACCCTCAGTTTTCGTTCACCTCCAAACTCAAACAATTATGTAAATGTATTTTTGTAAGAGCTTTTGTAAGTGTATTTTTGGGGTTCTGAAATGACTAATCTAATTTGCATTTGTCCTTATGGGAACAAATTGTTCGGTAATGGCACTCAAACAGCATTCTGGAATTAATTTTCAACGAAAACCAAGGGTCCACTGTACTACCATAACAACATACTGGAGTAAGAGATATGAAAGTAAAACAGACCCACTGAAACGAAAGGGTGCCAAGGACACAAGAGAACACTGAGCCAACATCTACGATCCAAGACAATATGACCTGCTACCAGCAGATATCAGAAATAGTATAGAAGTTTTCAAGAGGAAATTGGATCACTATCTCCATCAAGTGCCAGATAAACCAGGCTATGATGGATATGTGAGCAAGCAGGCCTCCAATAACATCAGCCTGGTTGAACAGGCAATCAACATGAAACATCTAACCCCATGCTAAGCCGTGAGGGTAGAAAACTATTGAGAGCAGTCACAGGTATACCACATGCACCTTCAGCACTTAACTTGTTTCTCCAAATCACTTAATAAGTGTTATCTTGCTCTCACTTTAACAATGTCAAATCCTCCAAATAACAACAACAAAATTATATAAATTATTATTTACCTTAAATGGTGGAGTGGATATTTCTCTAGCTTGAAATCTAGACCTTAATGGAGGATCAAGCGAGTGACCTTGGTAGGGGGGTGAAGGAAGTCCTAGAGCAATAACTCGAAAATCTTGGTTAACCCGTACTAAATGCATTTTGTCCAATTCTGCTTGTGAATGTTCCTGCAAAAAAAAAAAAAAAAAAAAAAAAAAATTATACATATGCACTGTAAAGAAAAGTAGAAAAATACATGTCTGAGATCACATGAAAGCATACAAGGAATGATACTGGTTAGAAGGCTGTGCTTTAAAATAGATATGTAGTAATTTGTCTGTTATAGACCTGAGAGTACCAGACATCAGAGATATTAATACAGTAAGAGTAAAAAAGGTATAATACTGTGACCGGAACAATACACAAATAACTGGCACATAGGCAAAGGAGCTTACGATGATGTATCGGTCCGACTTGGACCATTTACAAAGTCGTGACTTTGTAAATGAACCAAGTCTGACTGAAACGTCATCATAAACTCCTTCTCCTATGTGAGGGTTGTGTATTAATATAGTACTTTAGATATTATACACTAAGTTTCTTCCTATAATTCTGGTATTGTAGAATTTACCTTTAGAAGGTTGTCATATCTGCTGCTAGATATTAATAGTCGCCCATCCTCAAGTTGCATCTCTCGATTTTCCAAGAGGTTGTTGAGAACTGGTAACACATTTCTCTCTGCTTTCTCAATGCCTTCAAGGATTAACACACGTCCTTCAATAGCTGCTCGAACTGCACTCTGAAACACAGTACATTAGTCACATAATTTTTTGTACCAAGCCAATGACCCCTCAGAGACCCCTTCCCCCATCCTCAGTGGCAGCAGTAAGTCTGGCTCTTACCAGCAGCCAAAGCAACATGGAAAACCCCATCCATCATACCTAAGGATTCAAATTCAAATTCAAATTTTATTTCTTTGCAAAGTTTACAATGTGTGATTTACATATTACAAAATACTGTTAAGTACAAAGAAAGCCACTGGCATGCCTAAGCATTTCAGGCAGACTAATCCTAATGCTAACTCAGGTACTAATTTACTTTACTTTCATTGTTTGCTATCATTTTCCTAGCTCCTTTATTCCCAGCTTTAGTAAACTACCATAGTTCAATTAATTGCATTTGTATAAATTGACTAAGGTACAAATTCACGTGCCAAGAACTCTGTCAAATACCCTGTATCTCTACAAACTCTTATTAAAAATTTGTAATAATCAAATAGTTCCTAAGCATTTATTCTAGTATCATATTATTAAGTTTAGTATTATCTATTCTTCTCAGGTCTAGTTATAGAATCACATCAAATCTTATGATTACAGGAATTGATCCTGATATCAACCTATTATTAAATGACTTACATGATTCCAACAGCAACTGTAACTATTACACAGCAGATCAAGCAAAGACATTACTCAGAGCCAACAATAACATAACTATCTTCAATTACAATGTTAGATCTTTGAGCAAACATTATGATGACCTCACAGCACTACTCCAATCCCTCCAGACCAATATGTCAATCATCACACTCACTGAGACCTGGCTGAAGCCTGATACTACAGATGTCTATGGCATCCCAGGTTACACAGCCATTCACAATTGCAGGACAGATCAGCGAGGGGTGGAATAGCTATATATTACTCAGATCAACTTGAATGTATCAATAACTCTTGCATAAGGGATGAGCATGGAGAATATATTATAGCTAAATTTAAATCAAAAGACCTGCAAAACCCCTCACAGTGATAAACATCTACAGATTACCACAGTCAAACATTCACCAATTTAGTGAAAAACTAGGTAACCTAATAACTGATGCACACATGAACAAAGACCATTTGCTGCTCACAGGAGACTTCAATATAAATCTCCTACATGACCAGGACCCACAAGTAACAGAATTCACAAACACTATGAGCAACTGCTTGTTACTACCAACAATATCAAAACCTACAAGAATCTCCGAGACTAGTACCTCACTACTAGACCACATCTGGACTAATACTATAGCCCCTCTAAAATCAGGCATCATCACAGACAACACCACAGACCACTATCCGACCTTTCTCATAACTAATCTTGGTAAATTGCCCCTAGATATTACAAAAGTTACCTTCAGACTACATAATGAGTCAGCTGTAAATAACTTTATAACAGCTATGATTAACATTGACTGGCATAATGAGTTAGAAACATATACAGATACTAATGAATGCATCAAGAATTTCCTTAACAAAACCCACCACCTCTATAACAAACATTGCCCTAAAAACTAAACAGATCACAGCTAAGAGACTTAACAATCCCTGGCTAACACCCAGCATCCTTAAATCCATTAACAAAAGGCACCAATATGAAAAACAATACAGAAGGGGTCTAATAACCAGAGAACAATCCAAACGCTACTCATCAACCCTTACCAGCCTGATAAGGAGATCAAAAAAATTGTATTATGAGAACAGACTCCAGAACATAAAAGGTGATATGAAAAAGACCTGGAAGACCCTATCTGCAATTCTAGGAAATAATAAGATAGCGAAAAACAACACCATCAAATTATCAAGAGCAGATGAACCCTACTCTCACCTACTGAGACAGCAAACAGACTTAATGTTTTCTTCTCCACCATAGGAAAGAATCTAGCGAGTAAAATCCCAAGCTCAAACACCCGTCCAACAGACTACCTCACAAACACCTACCCTAATACGCTATTCCTAGCTCCTACCAACCCAATTGAAGTCTCGCTCATAATCAACACCCTTAAAAACAAGGCAGGAGACATAAACAGCCTACCAACTTTTATGTACAAAAAGCTTCACAGGTACTGTCACCAATCATAGCAACACTATTCAATAAATCCATTGAAGCCTCTACCTTTCCATCAATTCTCAAAATAGCTAGGGTCACCCGATCCACAAAGGAGGTGATCAAACAGACCTGAATAATTATAGACCAATTTCTAATTTACCATTGCTTTCTAAAATCTTCGAAAAATTAATTCATAGACAAATCTATTCCTACCTTGTCTCACACAATGTACTCAACCCCTGTCAATTTGGATTCAGGACAAACAAGAGCACAAACGATGCTATTACACACATGTTGGAGTTAATATATACAGCACTTGAGAAAAAGAAGTCCCACTGGGAATCTTCATTGATCTCCGCAAAGCTTTTGATACAGTCGACCATGATTTACTGCTCACAAAATTAGCACACTATGGTATAAGGGGCACCCACTCAACTACCTAAAATCATACCTCACCAACAGAAGCCAATACGTGTACACAAATGGAGAGAACTCTTCCACACAACCAATTACAATCGGAGTCCCTCAAGGAAGTGTCCTGGGGCCACTCCTATTCCTCATTTACATAAATGACCTACCGAATGCATCACAACTACTCAAACCCATTTTATTTGCAGATGACACAACATATGTCTTCTCTCACCCAAATCCAGTTATACTGGCCAACACTGTTAATGCCGAATTACAGAAAATATCAACATGGATGACGACTAACAAGCTTACTCTCAATACTGACAAGACCTACTTCATACAGTTTGGAAGCAAAGTCACAAATGTTCCACTTAACATAACACTTAATGGTACACCCATCACAAGACTCACAGAGGGAAAATTCCTAGGAATCCACCTTGACAGTAGCCTTAAATTCCAAACACATATACAACAAATTTCCAAGAAAATCTCGAAGACAGTAGGCATATTATCAAAGATACGCTATTATGTACCTCAATCAGCTCTCCTTGCACTCTATCATTCACTTATCTACCCGTATCTCACCTATGGAATCTGTGCATGGGGATCAACAACGTTAAATCACCTTAGACCACTCATAACACAACAAAAGGCCGCAGTCAGAATGATAACAAATTCCCACTCTAGACAGCATACTCCACCAATATTCAAAAGTCTCAAACTACTCACCGTAAAGAACATTCATACTTACTCTTGTGCCTACTACATACAGTGGTACCCCGGTTTACGATGGTCCCCAAACTCACCCTTTTATGTAAGTTTATTTTTTTAAATGCTTTTGTAAGTGTAATTTTGGGGGTCTAAAAGGACTAGTCTATTTTACAACTTTTCTTAAGGAGATAAATTCGTTTGGTAATGGCACTTGAACAGCATTCTGGAATGAAAAAATATCGTAAACCGGGGTACCACTGTATATAAAACTTTACACTCTAATATAAACCCTCTGCTCAAAACTCTCCTCACCAACTTTAATAGGACCCATGACCACAACACACGACACAGATCACTTTTTGATATACCCCGTGTTCATATCAACCTATGTAAAAATTCTATGCACATAAAGGGCCCCAGAATCTGGAATTCATTACCAGTAAATATTAAGATAATCTTGTCTGAAAATCAATTTAAGACTCAACTCAAAACCACCTACTCACCCAAACCTAAATGATCATGCTATAAACTACTTTGAAAAATGCTCATTGTTACTTTCCTATACGATAATCTCAATTTTTAATAATATGTTACTATTATGTTACCCCCTACTCATATTATAAGTTAATGTCAAAAATGCTCAATGTTATTTTCCTTAAGATAATCTCAATTCCATATTATCATTCAAGAATCTTAACACCTGTAACAATCTAAGATCTAATATCATTATATAATAATTTAAACAGTAAAATTTCATCATATTGTAATTTTGAAAATAATTTTTAACTAGAATAAACTCAATAAATTTCTCTAATATTAAGTACCTAGTTTTTAAGGACTAGAATAAGCTGCCCCTAATGCCATGGCATGTCAGTGGCTCTCCTTGCACTCAATTTACATTGTAACTTCCAATACCCATGTAACCTGCAATGAAATAAAATTTGTTTGTTTGTTTGTTTGTTTGTTTATAGACTACTTAAAACTTGACAGGTTATTGAGTGGTAAATTTTAATTATTCATTATTTTACATTATTACAAAAGTGAGGTAGCCAAAATTTTTATAATTAATAAGACTTATAGTGAAGTAGCAAAAAACAAATAACAGTATATTACAATTAGTATAATTTACAATGTTACAACAGTACAAATTTAGGCATGTATTAATATTTTAGACTGACCAAGTGGTCCTAAATTTTTTGGGATTTCTTGAGTGGCTTCAAACTGGTTGAATGACTTAGTATAGTATTGGTACAGTTAAGTTTGGGAGATGAGATGATTTATATTTATAGCCCTAAATTGATTGGCAGGCAGGGAAGCTTTTGCTGGTTCAGACAATGAATTCCAGATCTTGGGGCCCTTTATGTGCATTGCATTTTTGCATAGGGTGAGAAGGACCCGAGGGATGTCAAAGAGAGCTTTGTGCCTTGTGTTGTTCCTGTGTGTTATAGCTATCAAGAAGTTTGAAAGAGGGTTTATATTGTAGTTTAATGTTATATATGTATAATAGGCACAATAATATGAGTGCACATTCTGTATATTAAGTAAATTCAAGCACCTGAAGAGCAGCGGGGTGTGTTGTGTGGCGCAGGAATTGCTAATCATCCGCACAGTAGCATTTTGTTGGGTTATTAATGATTTGAAGTGATTGGCAGTGGTCGATCCCCAAGCACAAATACCATAGGTGAGGTAAGGGCTAGATTAGAGAGTGGTATAGTGTAAGTATTGTCATTTGGGGTACATAGAGCCATATCCTGGAAAGGATGTTTACTGTTTTGGATACTTTCTTGGCTATATGTTGGATGTGGGTCTGAAACTTAAGGTTGAAGTCAAGGTGTAGCCTTAAAAATTTGCCCTCAGTGTGTCTAGTAATGAGGGAGCCATCAATCAATATGTTAAGTTGGACATTTAAAGCTCTGTTTCCAAACAACATGAAGCAGGTTTTGTCTATATTGAGAGAGAGTTTATTGGTCATCATCCACGTAGATATTTTCAGTAGCTCGTTGTAAACAGTGTCAGTAAGCATAGTCGGGATTGAGTGGGAGACGAAGACATAAGAAGTGTCATCTACGAATAGAACTGGTTTAAGAAGATAAGATGCGTTGGGAGGTCACAGATGTAAATGAGAAAGAGCTGAGGGCCAAGGACACTGCATTGTGGCAATCCAATGACTACAGGCTGAGTTGTCGAGATTACACCGTTTGTACAGACATACTGTTGTCTACTGCTAAGATAAGATTTTAGTTTTAGATACGTATTCAAGAGTATGTCCTCTGACCTTGTAATGTTCTAGTTTAAGGTGCAAGAGACTGTAATCCACTGTAACGAATGCTTTCCACAGAGCCCCTGAGGATATTCATATTTTTCCAGTGCTGCATATAGCATTTCAAGCATTTGTATAATTGCATCATTCATACTTTTTTTTTCGGCCTAAACCCAACCTGGCAGGGGTTTAGTGTGTTGTGAGATATTAAGTAGGAGTAAACTCTCTTGTGTATTACTTTTTCAAAGATTTTAGATAATAAGGGCAAGTTTGATATAGGTCTATAGTTATTCACTTCAGTTGGATCACCTCCTTTGAGGATAGGGGTAACCCTTGCTATCTTGAGGGTGGATGGGAAGGTTGAAGATTCCACTGATTTGTTAAATATAGTTGCAATAATGGGTGACAAAACCTGAGCTGCTTTTTACTACATGAGTGGTGGCAAGATATTTGGGTCTCCTGCCTTGTTTTTTAGTGGGAGGTAGATATAGAGTATTTGAGTAATTTCCAGTGAGGTAGTCTTTCACCTGAGTATTTGAGGCTGAGATTTTGCTTGCTAGTCTTGATCCTATAGTAGAGAAGAAGACATTAAGTTTGTTAGCAGTGTCTATAGGCTGGAGTGGTGGTTCATCTGGTTTAGTTATGTTTAAATCTCTGTTTCTGGACACTTTTCTAGAGCGCAGGATTTTGGAAGGGGTTTTCCAGGTCTTTTTCATATTCCCTTTTATTTCATTAAATCTGCTTGCATAATACAGTTGTCTAGACTTCCGTATTAGATTAATAAGTATTGATAGGAACCATTTTGTCTGTTTTGTTTTTAGGTCCGGTATTATATAGATGTTTTTTATCAATGGATTTGAGGATACTATTTATAAGCCAGGTATACTCCAGGAATATCATGGCTGTCAGCTAGCTCTCTCCACCGATCAATGTCACTTAACCCCTTAACTGTCCAAACGTAGATCTACATTCCACATACCACGGGTGGGGTTCGAACCCGCGGTCAGAGAGTCTCAGAACTCTGACCACGGGTTCGAACCCCACCCGTGGTATGTGGTTTGTTTGCAATTGTGTCATTACGATTTCGTGAGTAGACCTACATTGTTACCGCTAGCGTTCTAAACGTAGATCAACGTTTAATTTTTCCTGCCTCCAAATTTGGCATGAGATGCCTGGTCAGCATAGAATGAGTCTTAACTCTTGGTGTGCAAGTATTAAAAAAATCTGGGACCACTTAGTACCTTGTGGGAGCACCAGTTCAATTGAGGGCCAGCTAGAGCAAACAGCATGGCAAACACCAGGGTTTCACTGATGTCATGTCATATTAACACTCCTTTTTAAGAGGAAAGTGATGTTGACCCCGAGTTTATTGGCTTTGAGGTGGATGTGGCCACAAGTGGTCGAGGAAATATAAAAACCTTCATAATAACCCATGTGCAACATCCTTTTAATTTTGGTACCACTGGTAGTGTCATCCTGCCAGAATGTTCTATAACCTATGCCCTAAGAGAAACAATTCTGGAACGTGTAATACGTGTTCGGCATGCTGGTTGGTCTGCTGGCTGATTGGCTCTGTCTATCTCCATCTGTCTGTCTGTATCTATCTCTGTCTCTGTCTCTCTCTGTCTCTGTCTCTCTCTGTCTCTGTCTGTCTCTGTCTCTGTCTCTCTCTGTCTCTGTCTGTCTCTGTCTCTGTCTGTCTCTGTCTCTGTCTGTCTCTGTCTCTGTCTGTCTCTGTCTATCTCTGTCTCTGTCTATCTCTGTCTCTGTCTATCTCTGTCTCTGTCTATCTCTGTCTCTGTCTATCTCTGTCTCTGTCTATCTCTGTCTCTGTCCCACTCTAGACAGCATACTCCACCTATATTCAGAACCTTAAAACTACTCACCATAAAAAATATTCATACCTATTCATGTGCCTTCTACATACATAAAACTCTACATGCTAATATTAACCCTGCGCTCAGAATTCTCCTCAACAACTTTAATAGGTCCCACGAACATGACACAAGACACAGATCACTATTTGACATACCCCGAGTCCATACTAACCAATGTAAAAATTCTATGCACATAAAGGGCCCCAAAATCTGGAATTCATTACCAGTAAATATCAAGTTAACCTTGTCCGAAAATCAATTCAAGACTCTTCTCAAAAGTCACCTACTCACCCTATACTAAATACTCATACTGTAACAAACTTCCAAACCCAATATTATTTTACTTAAGAAGATCTCATTTTGATATGTTCATCCTCCTTAACACTTGTTGCAATCTTATATCATCATATTGTCATTTAAAATCTTATAGTATCATCATTTTCTTAATTTGAAATAAAATATATACCTAGATGAAACTCTAAAAACTATTTCTAGTATTGTTATTATACTAGTATAGCATCAACATACTGTAATTTGAAATAAATTCTACAACTAGATTAAACTCAACCAATTTCTCTTGTATTGTCTTTAAATAGTATGTATAACCATTTAATAATTTAAATAATATAGAACTAGAATAAACTCAATCAATTTCTTTAGCATTAAGTACTTAGTGAATAAGTCTCTAGAATAAACTGCCCCTAATGCCATGGCATGCCAGTGGCTCTCCTTGCATTACAGTTTTATAATTGTATTATATTTGTAACTACCAATAACATTGTACACTTGTAACATGCATTGAAATAAAAATTATTATTATTATTATTATTATTATTATTATTATTATCTCTGTCTCTGTCTATCTCTGTCTCTGTCTATCTCTGTCTCTGTCTATCTCTGTCTCTGTCTATCTCTGTCTCTGTCTATCTCTGTCTCTGTCTATCTCTGTCTCTGTCTATCTCTGTCTCTGTCTATCTCTGTCTCTGTCTATCTCTGTCTCTGTCTATCTCTGTCTCTGTCTATCTCTGTCTCTGTCTATCTCTGTCTCTGTCTATCTCTGTCTCTGTCTATCTCTGTCTCTGTCTATCTCTGTCTATCTCTGTCTCTGTCTATCTCTGTCTCACAGGATACCTGGCGTTTTCCGGGAGAGGTTTTCGAGGGTCAACGCCCCCATGGCTTGGTCTGAGACCAGGCCTCATGGTGGATCAGGGTCTGATCAACCAGGCTGTTACTACTGGCCGCACACAGACTGAATACAAATCAAGGACCTTCAATCGTTCCCAGTAATTTAGGTGCCTTATCGTACTTGTGTGCCGTGAAAGTTCTCTGTACACTCTCTCGAAGGCGAGATCCTCTGACATCACTCCCAGGTCCTTCACATTACTTTTTTTGCTCTATTGTATGGTTAGAAATTATTGTATACCCTGATATATTTCTAATTTCCTCAAGTTTTCCATATCTGAGTAGTTGAAATTTCTCCTCATTGAACTTATTATTTTCAGTGGCCCATTTGAAGATTTGGTTTATATCCGCTTGGCTTGCAGTCTTGTGGTGTCTTCGATGAAGGTCACTGCCATGGCAATCCAGGTGTCATCCGAAAAGGAAGACACGGAACTATGGCTTACATCTCTATGTCAGATATGAGGACGAGGAATTGAATGGGAGCGAGTTCTGTGCCTTGTGGAACAGAGCTTTTCACCATAGCTGCCTCAGACTTAACTCTGTTTACTATTACTCTTTGTGTTCTATTTGTCAGAAAGTTATATAAATCCCTCTACCAACTTTTCCTGTTATTCCTTTATCACGCATTTTGTGCGCTATTATACCATGGTCACACTTGACGAAAGCTTTTGCAAAATCTGTGTATACTACATCTGTATTTTGTTTATCCTCAGCAGCATCCAGGACCTTGTCATAGTGGTCCAGTACCTGGGACAGGCAGGAGCGACCTGCTCTAAACCCATGTTACCCTGGGTTGTGCAATTGATGGGTATCTAGGTGGTTGGCGATCTTGCTTCTTAGAACCCTCTCAAAGATTTTTATGATATGGGATGTTAGTGCTATCGGTCTGTAGTTCTTTGCAATTGCTTTACTGCCACCTTTGTAGAGTGGGGCTATGTCTATTGTTTTTAGTGAGTGTGGGAAGACCCCTGTGTCCCTCTCCATAGAATGCTGAAGGCACGCAATTCCTGATGAACACAGACTTCCATGAGTTTGGGTCTGGGGCAGAGTGTATGGGCATGTCATTTATTGCCTTTTCAGAGTCTTGTGGTGTTACAATAATATCAAAGATTTTTGAGATGACCAAATTTTGGGTCTTGTTCATAAAGAATTCATTTGGATTGTCGACCCTTAGTCTGGGCAGCAGCTCGCTGAACACTAAGTCATATTGGGACTTTAGTATCTCACTAATTTCTTGCCTGTCATCTGTGTATGTCCCATCTTGCCTAAGCAGGGACCCAATACTGGATGTTGTTTTTCCCTTACATTTGGCATAAGAGAAGAAGTGTATTTTGTTTTTGTTTTTCAATTTCCTTTATGGCTTTTAGTTCTTCCTGCGATTCTTGTCTCCTGTAAGATTCCTTCAGCTTAAGTTCGATATTTGCAATTTCAATGACCAGTGCCTCCCTTCGTATTTCAGATATATTGGCCCCTCACAGCAGCTCTGACTCTTTGCCTTTATCTGTATAGGTAGTGTTTCTCTCTTTCTAGTTTACATTTTCTCTTTCTTTTTCTTAATGGAATGTGTCTTGAGCAGATCTCAAGAACCACAGAGTTAATTCTTTCTAGGCAAATGTTCAGATCCGTGTTGTTTAGGATATCTTCCCAGCTTGTTTCATTTAGGACATGGATGACTTGTTCCCACTGTATGTATTTGTTGTTGAAATCGAATTTTGTAGAGAGACCCTCATGACTGATCACATTTTGTTGGTCAGGAGCCCTGTGCATACATGTCTATACCTTTATTATGTTGTGATCTGAGTGTATTGTCTTTGATATGGTTATATTACATATCAGATCATTGTTGTTAGTGAAGATGAGGTCCAGCATATTTTCTAGTCTTGTAGGCTCTAATATTTGCTGGTTGAATTTGATGCAGATATTTAATAGTTCATGTGTGTGTGAATTTTCATCTGAGCTGTCTCCTGGTGTGATCTCTGCTAAAACATTGTTTGCTATACTCCTCCATTTTAGGTGTCTCAAGTTGAAATCTCCTAGTAGTAAGATGTTTGGGGCAGGAGTTGGGATATTTTCCAGACAGTGGTCAATTTTCAAAAGCTGCTACCGAAAATGCTGGGAAGTTGCATCTGGAGGCTTGTATACCACCACAATGACAAGGTTTTGGTTTTCAATCTTTACCACCAAAACTTCAACTACATCATTTGTACTCTGTGACATACAAGCCAACCCCCCCTTGTTGCCTGTTTAGTCTGTAGCATCTGAATAGGTTACAACCTGGGATCCATATTTCGTTGTCATAATGATCCTTTATGTGGGTCTCTGTGAATGCTGGAAACATTGCATTTGACTCCATGAGCAGTCCCTTGATGTAAGGAATTTTGTTGTTTTTTGACATCTTTAGACCATGTATGTTTGCAAAGACAAATGTTGTTACATTGGTGTAATTCAGGGGTTTTATTTTCTGGCTCTAATATCTGTTGTTCTGGAGTGGAGGCCAATGACTGTGCCTCTGCTCCAGAAGTGTTTTCAGTTGGTGTAGGATTACTGTCATTTCTTTCCAGTCTTTTTTCCCTCCTGGTCCTAAAAAACCTCTTTTCCTGGAGAGGTTATGGCTCCCCTCCTTTGTTTCCCATAGCCTGGCTGGTCTGTGTCTTCTTGTCCCCTTTAGATGATGTGCCTGGCAGTATGCGTTGCAGCATTTTCTTTCATGGATTGATGAGTGACACATTTCTGGGTGAAATAAGTTACAGGAAGGGAAGTTGCACTCTCCTGTTGTCATGTGGGTGTGGCATTTTTTGGAATGGTCAGAGGTGCATGTCCCACCTGTTTTACCAGATATACCATGCCTGCAGATACCCAAGGCATAGAATTTGCATAGATTGGAATTCTGTTTGCTAGGATTTATTGCAGCTGTGTTTGCTGCTGGTGCATTTTTTCTGGTTCCTCCCTATCTATCACCCCTGTACGGACATCAATGCTTCCACCAGGTTTTGCTGGTAATGTGTCAACACTGTTCCCTGAGGCATCATCCCCTTTTGTTCCATCTCCAGCAGTATCGCTATTTTGTACCTCTGTGAATTGAATATCGTTGTCTTTACTTGTTTCATCACCAGGGCCAATATCTCCTGGTTCACTGTCCTCCAGGACAACATTAGCACCCTCAGGAGCACTGTCATCCAAGACAGCCCCATCCAACCCACCCATCTTATTTTCCCAGCTGTCATACCATGTTGACATGTCTTCCAAGAAGTATCTTTTATTGGTGTTATTGTATTTTAATATAGATGTAATTTTCTCATACAGGTGTATCTCGTTTGGGCAGACCCAAAAACATCTCTCTGAGTTTATATCAAGTGTGGTCGCTGGTTTAAAATCCCTGCACAACCCATGGGACCATTGACCACAGAGATTGTAAGCAATCCAGGCCTGCTTTTGTCCCTTACACTTTCTACAGACTACACAGATCTTCATGGTGGTGGTCAATTACAGCACTTGACAACTCTCCCAGCTAGCTAGTCTATAATTTCTTGAAATATTTAGTTGTCTTTAACAGTTCTGATTTGGCTGGCAAGGATAGGCTTATTATATAAAAGATTTTATATGTAGGTAGTAGGTTGGTAGACAGCAACCACCCAGGGAGGTACTACCGTCCTGCCAAGTGAGTGTAAAACGAAAGCCTGTAATTGTTTTACATGATGGTAGGATTGCTGGTGTCTTTTTTCTGTCTCATAAACATGCAAGATTTCAGGTACATCTTGCTACTTCTACGTACACTTAGGTCACACTACACATTCATGTACAAGCATATATATACACACCCCTTTGGGTTTTCTTCTATTTTCTTACTAGTTCTTGTTCTTATTTCCTCTTATCACCATGGGGAAGTGGAACAGAATTCTTCCTCCGTAAGCCATGCGTGTCGTAAGAGGCGACTAAAATGCCGGGAGCAAGGGGCTAGTAACCCCTTCTCCTGTATATATTACTAAATGTAAAAGGGGAAACTTTCGTTTTTCATTTTGGGCCACCCCGCTTCGGTGGGAAATGGCCGACGTGTTGAAAGAAAGAATACATATACCCACATACATACACATACACACATACAGTACACCCCCGGAGTTCATAGGCGTCGGAGTTCATAGGCATCGGAGTTCGTAAAATTCGAAGTTCGTGACATTTTTTCAGAAAAATATTGGTTCGGTGTTCGTGGATCCACTCGGAGTTCGTGATTCGTCCCGTACGCGTACGCATGGCCTGAGCGGGCCTAACACTCCATTGAGAGTCAGTGTGCCATTGTTTACTAGCACCCATGCATTCATACCATACATTTTGTCATTATTCCACTGTTTTTAGTGCTTGCAACTGCTAAATAAGCCACCGTGGGCCCTAAGAAAGCTCCTAGTGCCAGCCCTTTACCAGGAGAAATAACAATGAGTATTTTTTGAGTATGAGTATTTAGGTAAGGGTGAGTAGGTGGTTTTTGAGTAGAGTCTTAAAATGATTCTCAGACAAGGTTATTTTTGTATTTTCTGGTAATGAGTTCCAGAATCTGGGGCCCTTTATGTGCATTGAATTTTTACATAGGTTGCTATGGACGTGGGGTACATCAAAATGTGATCTGTTTCTTGTGTTATGGTCATGGGTCCTATTAAGGTTGGTGAGTAGGCACAATTATAAGTGTGAATGTTCTTTATGGTGAGTAGTTTTAGGCTTTTGAATATTGGTGGAGTATGCTATCTAGAGTGGGAATTTGTTATCATTCTGACTGCAGCCTTTTGCTGGGTTATGAGTGGTCTAAGGTGATTTAATGTTGTAGATCCCCATGCACAGATTCCATAAGTGAGATAAGGGTAGATGAGTGAGTGGTATAGTGCAAGGAGAGCTGGTTGAGGTACATAGTAGCATATCTTAGATAATATGCCTACTGTCTTTGAGATTTTCTTGGAAATTTGTTGTATATGTGTTTGGAATTTAAGGCTGCTGTCAATGTGTATACCTAGGAATTTCCCCTCTGTGAGTCTTGTGATGGGTGAACCGTTTAGTGTAATGTTTAGTGGAACATTTTTACCTCTGTTTCCAAACTGTATAAAGTAGGTCTTGTCAGTATTTAGAATCGGTTTATTGGTCGTCATCCATGTTGATATTTTCTGTAATTCTACATTAACAGTATTGGCCAGTATGACTGGATTAGGGTGAGAGAAAACATATGGGTTGTCATCTGCAAATAAAATGGGTTTGAGTAGTTGAGATGCATTAGGTAGGTCATTGATGTAAATGAGAAATAAGAGTGGACCCAGTACACTTCCTTGAGGGACTCCGACTGTAATTTGTTGTGTTGAAGAGTTCGCTCCATTAGTATACACATATTGGCTTCTGTTACTGAGGTAAGACTTTATGTAGTCGAGCGAGTGCCCTCTTATACCGTAGTGTGCTAGTTTTGTAAGCAGTAAATCATGATCGATTGTATCAAATGCTTTTCGTAGATCAATGAAGATTCCCAGTGGAACTTCTTTCTTCTCAAGTGCGGTGTATATTAACTCTAGCATGTGTATAATGGCATCATTTGTGTTTTTGTTGGTCCTGAATCCGAACTGACTGGGGTTGAGTACATTGTGTGAGATGAGATAGGAATAGATCTGCCTATGAATTAATTTTTCAAAGATTTTTGAGAGGAGTGGTAAATTAGATATTGGTCTATAATTATTTAAGTCTGTTTGATCACCTCCTTTATGGATCGCTTATTTATCTAGCACAATTCATCTAATATGACATAATAAACAATATTAATAACATAGAAACATGATATAAACTCTAGAATGAATAAAACATGTCATTACGAATGTAAGGACTGGAAGGACTGGTGATAGTGTGTTTTGTTGTTGGGTATGAGGGCAGCGCTCTTGTCAGTGTCCCTATAATCCTCAAACATTGTAGAAGTTAAGTTTCTTGTCATCATTTTCTATCGATTAATCACTTAACTTAAGGTTTTGTTTTTTTTCAATAAGTCAGCCGTCTCCCACCGAGGCAGGGTGACCCAAAAAGAAAGAAAATTCCCAAAAAGAAAATACTTTCATCATTCAACACTTTCACCACACTCATACATAATCACTGTCTTTGCAGAGGCGCTCAGATACGACAGCAGAGAATAGTCCCTCCCAGCTGTCACTATCCCAGACCCCTCCTTTAACCCTTTACCGGGCAGGACCGTGTACAGACGGTCCTAAACACGTGTTTTTGCGCGTGTCATCCTACTCCCCCAGCGCATCTAGGTTCCCATTCTCTATATCTGACCAATCACAAGCCTTCTGTGAGTCGCTCCAGCTAAGTGAGACCGGCATCTGCTCGCTTCCCATTGGTTGAGAGACCAAAATGTAAACACTTCTCGCTTGGCGTCACCCAGAGCCGAATTTTTGCTCTTGTTCCACTCATATACACTGTGATTATACTCTCTACAATGTCGGTAAGTACTAATTGTTGTGTCCAGTGTGTAAATGAATAGTTTAGGCATATTTTGAGATATATATCAGGAATTAGATATGCATAATATGAGTGTACCATGCAATTGAAAAAAGTGCAACAAAAGAGGACCGTGTACAGACGGTCCCCCGTCAGGGCCACATTTTAAATTTCAGTAAATAAATATTTATATAAAAATTTCTAGTGCATATATGAATTCTGTAGTGGTCTGGGTGTGTACAGAACATTCTTATTGTCATTCCAGATCAATGAGAAATTGTTCTATTGTGAACCCTTCCAACAGAAGTTCAAATATCTCTGCATTTTGGTGGAAAGTGACTCAGATCCAGAACCAGATGACCTGTTGCCATCTCCAGTGCAGTACCAACGTGCAGAAAGGCCTGATGACAGTGTGAGGTTTGACCAAAATGATAGGTTTGATAAAATGCTAGGTCACTGGCCAGTGCAAGGCAGAATATTTACATGCAATTATTGCAGCAAAACAAAAAATCATGTCACATCCTCATTTTTGTGTGCCGTATGCAAGGTAAATCTATGCATCAAGAAGGAAAGAAATTGCTTCATAGCCTTTCATTGTAGCAATTAGTGAAAAAGAATGATTGTTTTTCTCAGGAAATTCAGGAATATGGGACTTGAAAGTTTTATCCCTTTGCAATGTGTCCATGTTGCTCTTTGGTTCACTTTTATATTTTTTATACCTACAAAATGTTTGGAAACAAGTTCCATTTGTGTTTTTGATATTGTCTATTAGTATAATAAAATAGAAAAATACTTATTTGGTGTTTTATTAACAATTGCAAATTTGCAACATTCAGAATTTGACACCCTTTAACGGTCAGGACCGTCTGTAGACGGTCCTTGAATATTGGCAATTGCGTGAAAAGTTTTTTTTAGAATTTCAATTATATGGGCTGATTATCCTTACATTGAGTTACTCTATCCACTCATATGAAATACATTTCGAAATTATCATTTTCCAGGGATTGCCCGGTAAAGGGTTAAAGTGCAGGCATTGTACACTACTTCCCATTTCCAGGACTCAAGTCCAACTAAATCAAATAACTGGTTTCCCTGAATCCCTTCACAAAATGTTACCCTGCTCACACTCCAACAGCTCGTCAGGTCCCAAAAACCATTTGTCTCCATTCACTCCTATCTAACATGTAAGTTTATTCAGGTATACACAAATCCAGTTATACATAGATTATCATACATAGCAGCATATGTGTAGAAAACCTCGGATAACCCCAAAAAGTCAGAGTGACTTATTTCCATTGCTACACTGTTAATGCTACATTTTATTGACTTGTGAAGCTTCTTTGGACCCATGGTGACTTATTTCACAGTGACAATCACTAAACCAGCAATAAACACAATAAATTTATTGTGAAATGTTTGAAAGAGTGCGCTGGGTAATGTTCTCTCAATGGTAAAAAACGCTAGACTGGCATCCTGCGTGGCGAGGCGCGCAAGCACGGGCAGGCGGACAGGTCTGCTACGGACCGCTACACGAGGGAATGGCCTCTACACGAGGGAAACATTGACCGAAAAAAGCACTCGAAACACGAATTCACCGATATATGGAATCACCGAAACACGAGGGACCACTGTACGTCTCTTATTACAAAAAGGAAGAAATTTATAATGTCTGTCACTCCACTAAACTAAGTACCAATTTGTTACTAGTTATTAGCTATGGCAACACTGTGAAAAGGTTTCTGGATGATAGATGATCTTATGTTGTTGTGTTTGCTGCTTCACTGACAAAACCGAGACTGTTTATCGTATTTCTACAGAACTGTACACTTTTCGTATTTCGTCAAAATTGTGCACCTTTTCGTATTTCAATAGGATTTTTTTCTCAATGGTATCACTAGATTATAGGTCAGGTACACTAGCAGGTTAGGAAGATTATTAATACAAGGTGACCTGTGTGGTAGGATCCTGGCGACTGCTGGCAAATGATAACATGAACCTGTCTCTTTAGGCCTAACACTTAATTTTCACCCTAGTACGTATTTATTATGGTAACTTATCTATATATTACGGTACCACTGTGATATAGTACACAATAATCCTATGTATGACACTCTATTATCAGGGAGACTTTCTTTCCTCTGACAAGAAAAGTTCTAATACAGAGGTACCTCGACATATGAGCAGCTCCCAACTCGAATAATTATGCAAGTGTATTTCTGTAAGTGCTTTTTTAAGTGTATTTTTGGTGGTCTGAAACGGATTAATCTAATTTACATTATTCCTTATAGGAACAAATTTGTTCAGTATCGGCACTCGAACAGCCTTCTGGAACGAATTAAGCTTGTAACTCGAGGTACCACTGTACTATTGTTATTTGTACACGGCATGCTAAGCCTATATTTCCCATCTGGGAGTATGACTCTGCTTTGTATTGCACACTAATTCTCCTTTTCTGATTCAGTGTATACTATTTTCTGCTAGATTAGTTACAAGCACTGGAGGCATGTACCTTATAAGTTCACTGGCAGAGGTACACATAAATACAATTATACAAAGTGTAAATTACCTAGGATAACCCAAAAAAATAGACAAAGTGCTATACTGTGTTTGTAGATATAATGCATAATAAGCATGACTGGCAAGTAATACGCATTTTCACTTGTTCAGGAATAAGACGTGACTACACTGCATCGTGTGTCATACCTGTTCGTTCACTAGTCGCTCTCTCTGAGACAGAGACAAAGACAGATAAGCAGAGACAGAGATAAACAGAGCTAGACAGACATGTTTATGTGTAATAGTGATAACAAATAAAGCCAAGGCAGTGCACGTTCATCAAATGTCACTCCACTGCTGCACTGTCAGCAGTGGTGACACTCGTCTTACACAATGCTTCAAGGAAACTTATTATTATTTTTTTTTTCAACAAGTCGGCCGTCTCCCAC
>WNWK01035514.1:2500-15000 GCA_009830355.1 Cherax destructor | reverse complement strand
AAAAATCTCCGACCTCAGGACGAGGGAAAGGTAGGATGAAAGACATTGAACATTTTCCCTTCTCCCTCTCCCCCGGTCCCCTGTCAACCCCAAAAACCCCATCCCTGAGATGTTCCCCAGCCTTCAACACCCCGCTCAAAAAAACGACTCTCCCTAAAGACCATGGGTTTGAATCTTTCCTCAAGATGGACAGTGGTTGGCTTCATTTCCCAGTCAGACTTGGGGGCTGGGAGTCCCAAAATCCCCCCAGATTGCCCTACCGCCTTTCTTATCCTTTTCCCTAATAAATGAGCTAAAAAAACAAATTCTTCCATAAACCTCAGTGTTCAGCAGGAATACGGACCCTAAACCAGTGCCATCACTGAATGGGAGTCTTTGCCCAACCCAAAACCGGAAGAACAGGGCCCCAAAAAAAATCAAGCTGGGAAGCCCCCCTTGTTGAAAAAAAATCCCTTGCTCAGGGCCTAAAACAGACAGGGGGACTGCCCCTCTCCCCTCCTGAAGGGACCTCCCGGGGGCTTTCCCCCAAAAAGTTCCCATTTCGGGCCCTGGGAAACCCCCGACCCAAGACCCTTGTATTCGGGCTCTGCGCCTTGTCCCCATCCCAGGAATATCGTTTTGCGGCGATAAAACCGCCCAAAATGGTCTAAAGGGCTTCTGTTCTAAAACCAAGGGTTGGGAGGCCACGAGGTCAAGACATCATAAAGAGAACCCCCCTAGCTGGATGCCCCCGAGGAAACCTGATCACTAGCGCCAACGCCCCCACAAAACCGCCCGCGGATCACCATCTATCCTTGGGAAAAAGGGGAATCTTAGCGGGATTATACCTGGTGTCGACATGGCGACACCCCATCCATCCAGTGTTGGGCACGGGGGGGATGCTGACCAAGAAATAAGATCATGCTGGGGAAAAACCACAAAAACCCAGTATCGGGGACGGGGGTGGGGGGAAAAAGCAAACACTTTCAAAAGGTGGGTTCCCGACCATGCCCCCAGGGACCCCGGGGAGCCACGTTCATGTTCCAGCGTCTCAGCGGGGCCTAGAGGGGGAAAAGCATGCCTCCCGCGCCCCGGCGGAGGAGCTGGGGGAGATTCATAATCTTGACATATTGTACCATTGTTTCATGTTCATGTTTTTGTGTTTTTTAAATGTATTCTGTCTATTAATAAAACTTTTTATGTATGTATGTTTAAAAAAAAAAAAAAAAAAAAAAAAAAAAAAATATATATATAATATATAAAATATATATATATATATATATATATTTATATATATATATATATTTTTTTTTTTTTTTATATATTATATTGAATTCATAGAGCTTTTTTCCCCCTATTTTTTAGGGGTTTGGAAGGATATGGGGCAAATCCGAGAGTCAAAAACCAAAAATAAAAAATTATTGTACCGATTTGTAAACAAACTCATTTGTTCTCGAGCAATGTTAATAAATACAAAAGATGTTGTTTTTTTTCAAATATCCCTGATTGGGGGGCCAGTGGGATGTTGGCTTTTTTTTTCCTTGTTCTTATTTATAACATCTGAGCGCCTGGGCCGCTCAGCTACAAATTTTTTATTCTGTGGAATTTTTAAAAAGGAAAATTTTCATCTTTTAAGGCAGATGCCTTTTTTTTCTTAGCTTGTCGTTGCAATTTTGATTTCCTTCAGATAACGGGGGAAGCGGGGTGTGGTGATGGTAGGGGGGTGATAGTGGTGGTGGGTGATATTGTGGTGGTGACTGTGTGGTGGTAGAGGTGGTGGTGATGGTGATGATAGGGGGGTGATAGTGATGGTGGTGATAATTTATGGGACTGTAGTGGTGGTAGATGGTGGGATGGTGAATAGTGGTGGGGATAGTGATTTGGGGATGATATTGTGGTGGGCGTAGTGGTGGAAGGGGGTTGATGGGGAGTTGGGTGGGGTATGTGGTGGTAGAATTTATGGTGGGACTGTAGTGGTGGTAGGGTTGTGGTGATGGTGATAGTATGGTGGTGTGGATGGTGGTGATGTTTGTGGGGTGCTGGTGGGGGTAATGGTGGTGATGGTGATGGTAGTGGTGGGGTGTGATGTTTATAATATTGGGGGTGGTGACTTAGTGGTGGTAGGGTGGTGGTGAGATAAAACATGTATACATTAATATATTTTTCGCTCTCAAAATAAATTTATACATGGGAAAAATACATTACATTTTTACACATGCAAATGTAAGTTAACAAAAATTCTAACTATGCCCTGCAAAATCTTTCATGAATATTTCTTTCTTTCTTTTAACAGTCGGGCCTCCCCCAAAAAGGGGTTTCTAGCTCCCTTTCTCCCCGGGATTTTATGTTTTTAAACCTGGTTAGGGGAAAATTTTTCCACTTCCCCATGGAGATAAATAAGAACAAGAACTAGTAAGAAAATAGGCCCCGAGGGTTTTTATAACCCTATCTTTTCATGAATGTGAGTGTGACCCAAAGGAAATAGAAGTAGCAAAATGTCCTAAATCGATTTTTAGACAGAAAAAGACAACAATCCTCCCTCATTTAAAAAAATAAGGGTTTTTTTAAATCACTTAGGACGGTACCCCTGGGTGGTTTTCCACCTCTATATATATATATATATATATATATATATATATATATATATATATATATATATATATATATATATATATATATATATATATTATTTTACCTTTCATTAAAAAAATATTTTAAAAATTTCACACACCCCAACCTTTCATTACATACTTGCACAAGCATCTTGCAAAACATACATAAACACACAAATACTATATTTTCATTTTTCTGAACTCTTTTTATAACCTTTATTCCTCTGGTGCAAATTGGGGAAGTGGTCTAGGTTATGAGACACCCCGGGGGACCTCTCTCTGTTACTTTAACCCCGGGCACATATAGCTTTGGAAAAATTTTAGAATTAAAGTTATTTCCCCTGAGATATAAGTTTATTCAGGTATACCAAAAAACAGATACAAATTACATACATAGTTTCAACCAGTTTTGATTTAAAACATTTTTTTTCACAGAATAAAGTTTGTTGTCATTTTTAAAAAACCTAAATTTTCACATTTTATTGAAAAATAAAAATATTTTGTATAGTGTCTCTGTTTAACAATATATTTTCTCTGATGATTGATATCAGGACGATGCCACAAACGTGAAACCCTTTGAAATATTACTGATAATGTTAACGAAAGTTGAAATCGCTGGAATCAGCAAAATTTTCAACTCATGTGTTTGCTAACGAGGCCAAATTCTTGGAACAATTGGCATGCTCCGTTCATTATGACCAAACTTATTGAACATATTACCTTCATGCTGGAATGGATCGTATAATTTCCTAACTTTGAGTGGCGTACCTTCAAATATTCAATAAAAAGTGAGTCCTCATTCGACGACTGAGGAGAATAAGATTCTTTTGAGACGATGCAGATTTGACTATTTGATGAGTAAAATACTTACATTTTTTATTCCCGCTTAATAACACTAAATAAATTAATGTTTATTTCTGAACAGCTTTAATATTTAATGACTGGCCCATTTAGGGCCAGTATTATAACTTTTAAGTTTTATTGGCATGCAGGCAAAATTGTTTTTGAAGTAAAACAACACAAATATTATTATTATAATCAAAAAAAGGGGCTAAACCACAAGGGTCTAAAACAGCACAAAAATTTGAATCGTTTGAACCCGCGCCATGAGTGGCAGCCACCCATTCATCCTCATTTGACAATTTCGTTGAATAAATATTGATATTTTTATACAGTAGCTAAAATACTTTTTTTGCCTGTCTTCAAATATTTGGAGATGCATTCTGGAAGAAGGATGATAAGCCATAACTTTGTCCTAGTACAGTAAGTACAAACTTGAAATTTTACTAAAAAATTTAAAATCTTGGAATAATTGAAATAAAATAAATTACTGAACAAATCTTTTCTAATCACTTCAAACTTCTATTGGTGAGCTTTATTAAAACAAAGCTTATCACTCACTTTCATTTTGTAATCTTCAATTAGTTAGTTTTATTTGGCGAGTCGTTGTCTTTTAATGTCTGAAAGTTTCTTCTGGTGCGAGTGTATCGTCAGGTTAGGTAAAGTTCGTCAGGAAACAGGACAAGTGTTTCCTGACGCGGGTCTTTTTTATAATGACCCGCGGCTGGACCTTTGGTCATCTGATCGAGCCTTCCGCTGCACCCCTCCACCACATTAAAATGAAAGGTTAGTAACTACTACCTACGCCAGTGTATCTTAATTGGAAGTATTTTTGTATTAATTTTGGGGCGTGTAGGCGCCAGTTTGCTATATTTTTGCCAATTTTGTCGAAATGTGTTTCTTCAAATCAAAATTAAATAGTTTTCTTACATGATTGTAAATTTAAATACAATGTAAATAAAAAAAATAGGAAAAAATCAAGAAGTGTAAATGTGCAGGTGTCTTTTTACCATTGTTAATCTCGAAATGACGTAGTATTATTTTCCCTTTTTGCAATAGTTGCCTTGATATATGATAGGCATTCTAAGGCATTCGAGACCCGCTATAGTGGTCATATAGAGCATATGGAATGGAATATCTTCTATTTCACAGGCGCTATATGAACCCTACAGGTTTAACGCTGAATAAAACAAAGCAATTGTAAACGCATCAATCTTCAAACGGATTAAACATTTCATAGGTTCACGAAATCGTAATACACGATTGCAAAAAAAAAAATACCCCGGGTGGGGTTCGAACCCGCGGACACAGAGTCTCAAAACTCCAGACCTCGCGTAAGCCACTAGGCCAGCTAGCTTCAATAAGATTCATCCCAAATAGGTATATTTCTACACCATAGAAATTCGTCTGTAAAAACTTGCATTTGTGGACACAGTGGTGGCTATGCTAACCTTCCTATGATGTAGAAATATACCCAGTTGGATGAATCTTATTGAAGCTAGCATGTAATTACGCGACGTCAAAAATTTAACTTCGGGCCACCAAAGGTTTATTTCATAGGGTTTTTGCGCAATAACTGGAAAATGCATCTCCTGGTCAGCCTTAAACTTTCAGAGCTGATGTATTTACCTGAAGGGAACAAATATATTTTGATAGCTTGTGCAAGTTAAAATGCCACAAGATTATTAATCTAATTAGTTTCTGTGAAATAGCTGGAGAATGTCTCTTCTGATCTGTAATAAGTTAGTTATCCCAGGTTAAATGAACTTTTTATTTCACCAATGTATGGTGTTTGAAAATTCCCCCATTATATACCAAGATTAATAAAACCTACTACTTAATTACTTGTGGCTGGGTTAAACCTCTCCTCCTTTTTCCTCATCCACATTAAAGATTTTAATCTTTCTTGGACATCCCAGTGGGGGCAAGCGTTAATCATTAAAGTTACGGTGTTTTCCAGTGAACGCATTAATGATTATTTTTTATTCTCTTTGACATTTATTAGCTGTTGTCCCAAAACACGCCAAATGCAAATTAAAAAGGTTATAAGAAAAATTTTTAAAATAGTCAAAGAACACTTAATGAAAAATTGAATAAGCTTTCTCCCTTGGGAGTATGACCTTATGGTGTATAGCGAGTTTAATGTCGTACTGAATTTATTGATACAAAAATAAAGCGAAAAAAAATGCTGACCGCGGGTTCAACCCCCCCCGTGGTATGTTTTTTTTTGCGATCTAAGTAGACGTCATTAAGCCAGGAACTCTCTTTTATTATACTGATGCATGGTTACCTAATAAATAGGTAGTTAAAAAAGAAGAAATAAATATACGTCACCGTGACTGTACAACAAACGTATGTCAATGTAGGTTAACGTCAGGTTTTTTAATTGAAAAACTCACACATACATCTCCTAATAGGTGACAGCGGGGGAACAGAGGAGGAACAGTTCTATTTGAAAAGGATATACGAGACATCGGAGAGAAGAGACAAGTGTCTCATTTTATTTAAAAAAACTTTACAAATACATGAATTGTATCATCCCCTTTTTTAACTTTTAGAGGAAATTTATCCCCCCATCCCTTCATCGATGTTTGGTTAATCGTCATTTAAGACTTTATCTTCCGTGAATCTAAGAAAATTTTTATTTATAGAGACGGGGACGAGGGAACGAGGAATATCCACGGTAGAGGTGAGGATATTTGGAATGGATAGGATAACGCAATGGAAGAGGAATACCAGACCAATTTTTTGAATGGCGATTCCCCTGGTAATGGGAAGGGTTAAAATTGCAATGACTTCTTTGATCTTAAAAGTTAAAACCCGGGTTATTACTTTGACTTTTTTCACAGAAGTTCAAAAATTTTTTTCCCCCAAAAAAAACAATGATTCCAGATTCCATTGAACCCATTAAGCTATTCTAGTCCCTCTTTAAATTTTAACTCTCTTTTTGGGGAGGGGGATTTCCCTGGAAGCCCAAAAACCAGCCATTGGTGCCTAGTCATGACTTTTGGGGGAAAAATAAACTTCCATGTTTCTGGGGAAAAATGTTACAATGGCTAGGTACCAAGATAAAGAGATATGAATGAAAGCATGAGATATGCTTATTAAAAATGTTGCCTGTATCACATTAGAGTGACTTCATTTAAATAAAAAAGGGAGCAAAACCCCTGTATTTAAAAATTTTAAAAAAAATTCTCTGTTTTAAGTATTTTATAATTTATGGATAAAAATTTTGGAAAAAAAATTAGTTTGGAAGTAAGAAACATGGGATTTGGTAAACTAAACTTGAAGAAATATTCAATCGAACACTAACTCGTGTGAAAATTGCCTTATGGGCTGGGAGCCACAACGTCCAAACTTTGGTAACGTTCAGCGCAATGCCACATTTTTAAACCAGGAGACTGTTGTCTGACATCCAGAGGCTTGTAGTGACTCAAAAAAATCTGATGGTTAAATGATATATCCTGGCAGTTTTGATACCGTAGCAGTCTTTTGATCCGGGAGTAAAGGGTAAAGATTACAGTCGCAGACACAAACACATATTCTGAGGCCCATCCAACTGTCTCAAGGTACCATCGAGGGCTTCAGTACACACCCTTGACCATAGACCAAGTTACAGATTATCAAAGCGTTACGTGGGGACTGCTAGGGTCTATGATTGACTGGTATTAAAGTGACAAAAACGACAAATACCCTTTAAATTGTCTTAGGGGGACGTATATATTCCGGTCATTCTCATCAGCATTATTCGCGATGCTCTTTTCTGACTTCCTTTCCTACAGGGAGACTTCACATAAATTAATAAATCAAAGATTCCTCAAAATTGGGATGGGATAGAACCCGTGGTCAGAGCCCTAAAACCCAGACCGACGGTTACTGGACCAGCTGGCTACAATAAGATTCATCCAACTAGGATATTTCAACACCTATGTAGAAATATGCCTATGTTAACCTTCCTATGGTGTATAAATATACCTAGTTGGATTAATCTATTGTAGCTAGGGCCCAGTGGCTTACGTTGGTCTGGAGCTTTAAGACTCTGACCGCGAGTTCTAGGCCCGCCCGTGGTATGTTTTTAAACACACTGTTGATAATACTATACGGTTAACCGCATAACACATTAATACAAAATTTCTGATGGTAAGTATAATATGTAGATATATGTATTACACAAGAGCATACAAAAAACAGTGCAGCAGTCCAGCTGACCCATGTTAGGTTAACTCCAAGTCACACCCGCTTAAGAAAGGAGCACTGCTGCTGGCCTACTATCCCATGCTAGGCATGTCCAACTCACAACCACTTATGTACTTATCTAATCTATTTTAAAGCTACACAAGGTTTTAGATTCAATGACGGTACTCGGGAGTTTGTTCCACTCATCCACAATTCTATTACCAAACCAGTGCTTCCTAATATCCTCTCTAAATCTAAATTTTTCCAACTTGAACCCATTACTGCGAGTCCTGTCTTGGTTAGATATTATTTAGCACATTATTTGCATCTCTTTATATATTTCTGCTTTCCATTCATACATCTCAATCATATCTCCCCAATTCTATGCCTTTCTAGAGACTACAGATTCATTACCCACAGTCTACCGTCATAGGAAATATTTTCGATACATGGATCAACTTTGTCATCCTCCTCTGTACGTTTTCCAGCGCATTTATTTCCATTCTGTAATACGGTGACCAGAACTGTCAGTATAATCTAAATGAAGCCTAACCAACGATGTATAGAGTTAAAGAATAACCTGACGACTCGTTATTTATACTATTTGGGATATGAAGCCAAGAATTATATTCACCAGGCACTGTTGTCCTGGCTTTTGATAACTACTGACCAGATCCCCTAAATTTTTTTTTTCGCATTCAGTGATTAACATCTACATTATTTATTTTATTATATTGATATGGTTATTTTCTTTTCCAAGGACTAAAACTTTGCATTTATCTAAATTAAACTGGATTTTATTTCATTCAGTATTTATCAATTTATCTATTTAACATAGAGATGATTCCAAGTTCAATTTATGATTACGACCTGACGTAATAAACTATAAACGCATTCCTGGATGTACCCCCGGAATTAACTAATCAGTAAGACAAGTTCAACATTCCGTGCAGTGGTAAAAGCGAACATCACATCCACTCATGGCCCTTAAAGTAGCAAACATAATTGAATCTACCGAAATATTACCGTCCTCTTGCCGAATGTGTTTTTAAATCTAATTTTTTAAACAGAAGAGCCAGTTAATGCAATAAAAAAAAACAAGCAAACAAGCAAGCAAGCAAGCAAGCAAAAAGCAAGCAAGCAAGCAAAAAAGCAAGCAAGCAAGCAAGCAAGCAAGCAAGCAAGCAAGCAAGCAAGCAAAAAAGCAAGGCCCAAGCAAGCAAGCAAGCAAGCAAGCATCATGGGTTCAGCAAACTAATTATGTCTCTGATGTTTTGTAAATGATGATTCATGCAGAAAATGTGGCATGGATATTCCCAATGAATCATTCTTCAAATCCAGTTGATAAATGACTAGATTTTTCTTTAAGATACTTTTCCTTTTTTCTTCTATATGGTAGTTAAATTGTTTATTGATGTCTTTTTTTTAGCCTGAGAACGCCATTCTCAAAATATAATCGAATTCTAAAATATTTCATGCGCCCCTTTCAAACATTTGAAGTATCGTATAAAATTAAATAAATAATGTTTACTTTTGTAAAGGAATACCAATATTTTTTGAGTTTTCTTTGTTTAGCTGCGACAATTTAAAAAGACATCTTAAAAATGCCCTACAAATTTCAACACTTGTTTAGCTTATTAAATTAAACTGGTTTTTATTGACCATTGTTACTACCAGTTTTGTTTTTTTATCCAACTTTTCCCGGAGTAATCTACTTTGGCAAAATGTAAATAAATTCGCTACACATTCTGTTTGGGTTGGCTCTTTTTTAAAGTCTATGGATTTTATCAAGGTCGATTACACGGTAAGCTTTTCACCACATTACCTAAAATAAGGGATTAAAGTAAATTTTCGGCAGATATACGTCAGGAAATGCACCCGTCGGGGTTATATCCTGTGAAATGTTCTCGTCCCATACAAAATACTGCTGTTCGACTCACTTGATATGAATCACTAGATCTTTTGGAAGCTATTCTCTTTATATATTTTTTTTTTAATATTGAAAAACTTTTGGGGTTTTTGTTCAGTTTTGCCATAGACTATTCCGTAGCATCAAATGCTTCAACGGGAAATTTTCAGTTTTTTTTTTTGGTATTGACTTTGGGTAACTTTTTGCTTTAAGTCGGATGTAGTGTACGTCAGGGCATCGTGTGTTTTCTTATTGACGATTTCCCCCCAAAAAGGGGCCTTGGATGCACCAGTGTGATGACCACTATTGCAGTTCAGACATTTTGGTTTAGTGGTTGAGGTTCCTTATAAGTGTACCCTTTGGGAAAAAGTTTTTTTTTTACCTTAAAAAAGGACAGAGTTGGTAGAGGTGAGATATGCACAGCAGTTACAACAGGATGAAATGATTGAAACGCCCTGGACTCTGTTCCTGGAAATAACTGGTAATACGATATGCAAATAAAATCATAGTAAACATGTGATATAATATGCAGAACAACCACTGTAAAAAGAATATGAAATTTCCCAAGTTTTTTTTATTTCTCCCCTAATGGGAAAAACCACAAATTTCTTGGATGATCACTATTTTTTTTCACATTGGTTTGTTTTTAAATAATATATATATATATATATATATATATATATATATATATATATATATATATATATATATATATATATATATAAAAAAATCACAGTAAACAGGTGATATCAAAATATAAGAAACCATATGAAAAAAAAGAATTCCAAGCGCTTTCGTGACTACTGGCGCGGGTCTTCAATTTTCATGGGGGTTTTCCCCAAAAGATGAGACCACAGCTCAAGCACTAAGAGACAAGATCCGACAAGGCCCCAATAGCCATCAACAAAACCCCTGAAGGAACCCCATCACTGAACAATTAATTTTGCCAGAATCAGAAGTCTATAAGGCGATAGTGTCATTTCCAGCAGGTCTAGGAGGTTACACTGAATTCGACCACAACACCTCAAAAGAGGGGGGAAAATCAGTACTCGGAGATCTGCATCAATTCTCCTCACCGAATTAACAACTTTTGTCAACAACTGCCTGGCTGGGGAATCCCAGGGGCCTTTCTTTTAACCTCATTATGCGCTTTGAAGAAGAAGGAGGGGGGAACGACCCATTGTTTTTAACCCCCTTCGCCGCCTAGTTGCCAAAGCAGCAGTAAGAAACATTCCCCAGAGCTCCCTTTACCCCAGCCACACCAACTGGGCTTTGGGGTCTCTAAGGCAGTGAAGCCGCAGCTCAGGAAAGGGTACATCAGGGACCTATCAAAAGAAAGGGTCTAAAAGCTTTAGAAATGCCTTTAATATGGTGAAGAGAGATGGGTCTTGCCAGCCGTTCGAGGGCCCAGTCTCTTTCCCTTCATTTCAGCTGGCTCGAAACCCCAACTCTTTTGTTTGGGAAAAAAATTTCCCCTCATCTGAGGGTGTTCAGCAGGGTGATCCACTCGCTCCACTTCTCTTCTGTTTGGCAGTAAGAGAACTAACTTCCACCTATGCAGCGAGCTCAACATCTGGTACCTGGATGATGGCACTCTGGCAGGTGGGAGTCCTTGTTAGAAGACCACAACGGGTGAAGACACAGGAAAACCCCCGGGACTCATCCTTAATCCCTAAAAGTGTGAAATTATCACAACAAATCGGGAAATAATAATCCCAAACAACCCCCCAGAAGTCACTACTACCCTCCATCCAACGACCCCCCTGGGACCCCGCTGGGTCCCCACGCCATCGACACTGTCCTAAAGGAAAAAGTGAATGACCTAAAAAGAATGGAGGAGAGAATAAGGATCTTGATGCCCAAAGCCCTGTATCTCCTCACAAGGTGTCTTACTATGCCAAAACTCACTTCTTTTGAGGTGCGCACCCCCTTTTGACAACCCAACACTTTACGAGATGACGCCCCCTGAGATCAACCTTTAAGAAGGCGCTGAATCTGTCACTAGAGGATCAGCAATGGGGGGGGCAACCCTCCCAGTGCGACTGGGAGGATAAGGGGGCAAAAAAGGCAGGAGCGTTACCCATTTCTGTCATCGTGTTTGGCCTCCTGTGGTTAGTCAAGAGGATTGTCCCCGAACGTTTGAGAGGGTGGTGGGAGCCCAAGACCCCAAGTTCATTGAAGCAGCAGTGCAGTGGGACATCCTGGCAGACTCCTCCCGTAGACCAGCTCCTCCCAAAAAGCACAAACAGTCCCACTGGGACAAACCGATCATGGAAAAAAATTTTCCAAACAAAGCTCCCAACGCCAGGAAAGGACAAAACTCGTCTCCCAGCGGTGAAGGCACCCACTCAGGAGATTTCCTTCTTGCTGTTTCCCCCCTCCTGGGCACTCGACTCGACCCACAGGCCATTCGTTGGTTTGCTCTTCGCCTGCCGCCCCCACTCACCGAACATAGGTGTATTTGGGGAGGGCGACGGCGATCAATTAGGACTTCATGGTCTAGTGTGTCACACATAGAAGGGGGAAATATGCTAGACATGAGGAGGTTAATCATCATAAAGAAACCCCCCCGCCCCTTGCCCAGCTAACGGAACCCCAAATGCAGGGTCTGATGGAAGCAAAAAGGGCCGATGGAGCCACCATGCACCCTGGGAAAGGGTGGTAAGCGTTGCTTGGGACTACACCTGTGCTGCCACATTGGCAGACACCTACCCGCCACACTCCCTTGCCGAAGGGGTGGAGCTGCCAACAGGAAGACCCAGAAGACCCGCAAAATGAAGACCTTCCTCTTGCTATAACTTAAACCCAATAGGGGCGGAACCCCCGGAGCATGGGGCAAATGTGCTCTAAAGTTTCTCAAGGAGCTGGGTGGAAAAATCATCATGAAACCAAAGGGCCACAGGGCGAAACTTCCTCTTTCAGAGACTCGTGTTTCGATCAGAGGGGGAAAAGCCTGCAGTATTCTGGGCACGCCCCACTGCCGG
>WNWK01035513.1:0-19722 GCA_009830355.1 Cherax destructor | reverse complement strand
GTTGACTTTGTTCATAAAATACCTAATGCTTCCTCATGCTGAAGGTCACCTTCAGTAACGTCACCATGGCAGAAAAGCTTCCCCGCCCCGGACTTGCTATCCACTATTTCAATTAACATTTTCGAAGCAGAAATATAATACATCAGTTTCTTTGCTACTCATACCCCACCATCAAAGATTGCCCCAAACAAGAGAAATTCTGTGTACATGTGGCAGGGACACACAAACTCCCACCCCTATAGTGTTTAAACGCAACACTGACCACCACCCCTCGCGGCCATGTCTCTAATGAATCTCAAAACAACTTAACCCCAAAATGTGGGACCAAAAAACCAAAATGTAAACTCCCCGGGGGGTTTTGGGTCACCTGCGTCTATGTCTGAGTGCGTCACCCTGCGTCTGTATGAGTGCGCACACCCGCGCACTATGTGTGGTGCAATCCCGGTCATTATGTACTGGGTGCGTCACCCTGCGATCATTATTACGGGGCGTAAATTAATGAATTCGAGACAACTCACTCGAAATGTTCAAGATATGTCAAAGTATTTTATCCGGTGGATATTCAGACCATTCGGGAAAAAAAAACCCCGTTTTTCCCCCTGTAAATAAGCATTGCCACGTGTGTGTGTGTGGTTTTTTTTTATGTTTTTTAAAACATGTATGTGTGTGTATGTGTATGTGTGTTATATGTATGTGTATATGTGTACTACCTAATTTACAAATTGGTTGCAGGGGTGGGGGCTGCTCCGGGCCTTTGCACTGTCGCTACTGAGTCTCTGCTCTCCTGCTCCTTGAGCTTTATCATATTTTTAAAAAAACTATGTATGGTTCCCGCCTACCATATGTTCCCAAACATTCACTTCTATTCCCCTGTTGAAGAATTTTTTCCTAACATCCTTCTTCGATCTTCAGCCAATTATGTCCCCTTTTTTTTGTGTTTCCTCTCGGAACATCGTGTCACTATCTCCCTTTGTCGTTTCCCCCGCAGTTTTTATGTCGTTATCATGTTCCTCGAACCTTCTGTCTCAGTTTTTTGGGTTCTTTTTCCCCCTCAACCTTTCTTAGGGCAGTCCCCGGTTGTGGAACTACCCTTTTTTTTTAAACCCTTTGCCTTTTTTTTGACTTGACCAGGTGGGGGTTCCAGACTGGTGCTTTTATCTCTAGTATGGGCCTGACGTCACGGTGTCAGTGTCTTGAACGATTCCTTGTTAAGGTAACGGAACGTAATTTAGGTTGCCAGTCCCCATATGCTGCGTATTGGTTGATGTGTTTTTCGGAGCGGCTTGGTGTCTCACCCGGTCTTTCCCTTTGATGAGGTTTTTTACCTTTGTCCACCTGTGTACCCCTCAGGGGTTTTTTTTTCCCTTCTCCGATCTTCAGATTTTTATTTGGGGTTAATTCGAAAGCTAGACCGGGCGCGCTTGCCCGGGTCTTTTGGGGGACCCGGGCGGTCTTCACCCGATGTGATTCCCCTCATTTTTCCCCCTATCTGTGAAAGAGACACTTCTATCTCCCCGTTGTCATTCACATATGGCAAGAAAGCACGGTCCCGGACGGGCGCTGGTCACGCTCGTCCCCCCGGCCCCCCTCCCTCCCACCACATGACCCGTTTTTGTCTCCTGTGAGTATTCCTGATCACAGTGCCCTTCCTGTTATACACGTTTTGGGCTTCCATCTTCTTTTCTAATCTCATGTGAGAACTGTGTCAAAGCCCCCGCAGTCCAAGAAAATGCAGTCCATACCCTTCTTCTGTTACCTGTTCTATCATAGATCAGGAGGTTTTTTACATTTACCTTCCCCCAACAGTGTTCAATTGATTATCTGTTCTGCTCAAATGCTCCACCATTCTTTTCCTGATGATTTTCTCGCTTGCACACTATAACGTAAGTGACACCGGTCTGTGTTTTTTGGGCCCTTTTTTCTTTTTTTTTAAGTAGAGGACTACGTTGGCCTTTTTCCATATCTCAGGTAGCTGCCCAGTTTCAAGGATGTTGAAATAGGTAAGTGACCTCAGACCTCAGCTCCTTCCGAAAAGGGCCCAGGAGATATTGTCCGGACCCATGCCTTTTAGGTATCAAGGTCACTGATCTTTCCCCCCCTCAGATGTGGATGCCTCAGCCTTTTGATACATCCCCCGTTGGTGCACTTCTTCTTAACCCTTCCTTCCTCAGATACTTCCTAAACCTCGAGTTAGCTCCTCCTTCCTCTTGATCATTCTTGTGGGTTCCCATCTCCCTCCTCAGCCTTATCCTGTTTTTTGTTTTCTTCCTTCTGGATTTTTACATCGGGTTTTTGGTCAGACTTTACTTTCATGCTGTTGTTTTTGTACTGTGGGGCCCCCCCCCTTGCATACTCGTTCAGCTCTTCACAATTTTCCTTGTTTGCTTGGTTCTTTGCCTTTTGTTTTTTTCCATTCTCTACACCAAGTCTTTTGCCTCCTGCATCTTTGGTAAACAGGGCTTTTTTGTCTTCCCATTTATTCTTTTTCCTTTTGGGGATAACCGTTCCTCTCCTCCTTTTTTTGTCCTAAATTTTCATTTTCTTTTCTGACTTTTTCCTTCCATTTCCCTTTCCACAGACCTCTCAGGGAAAATTTCCCACCCATGTAGTCCCCTTTTTTGTCTTGTATGTCTCTTTCAGCACCGTTTCCCTCTCCACGTAGCTCTCTATGTACTCAAAGCTCAGCACCATATAGCACTGGCCCCGGGGGGGTCTGTGTTATGTCTCGATACCCCGGGCTATTCAGGGGGAATAAGGTTTCAGCCTTGCTGGTTTCCCCTCTCTTCTCTGGTGTGTCCCCTGCCATGGGGGGTGCATCAGGTTTTCAGTACGCCCAAATCTTCTTGCCTTTCTGGACCCCACATATTTCTTTTCTCCCTTTTGATCTTTGGGATTCAATGACCAATGTTTTATTAGCAGCCCCCCCCTTTCTTCCCTCTGGTGCTTTGCTTTTTGTTCTCGACTCCTCTCCGGCCTCTTAGTTTGGGGTTAACCCCAGTAAGCTATCTTTCCCAAACGGGAGGGACCCTAAAGGTCCCTTTTCACCCTCCATTCTCATTTTCTAAATCTCAAAAAAACCCAGGCAGCCTTTCCCCCTGTCCTTCTTTTTCCCCCGGGATCGATATCTTGTGGAAGGGTGCATTTCCTCACCGGTTTTTTTTCTGGGGGCCTGCTTGATGCCCCGGGACATCTCACCTATTCTTTCATTCCCCTTTTATCTTTTCGTGTTTTCCATCTGATTTGTGTAAAATTAATAGCTTTTATTATTTTGATTTGAGGATTTTTGGGGATTGAAGTGGGCCCAGGTTCCCATATATTTGTGCATAGGTGGGGGGGTTGTATGGGTTTGGTTTTGGGCTGATTGGGTGGGGTTTGTGAGGGAGGTGGAGTAGTGTTGATAGTTTTGGGTTTTGCTGGGGTGGGACGGGGAAAGGCGTGTGTGTGTTAAACCTTATATGGTTGGTTGCTGTGGGTTTGAGGCCCTCCTTAGTGTTTTCCGGTGGGTTGGTTTCCTCTGCTTGGGCCGGGGCCCCTGTACCTCGCTGTCTCCCCCTCTCTCTCCTCCCTTCCTTTCTTCTCTCCTTTTGGGCCCCCCTTTTCTTCCTTTTTTCCCTGTCCCGTCTAGTGTATACATGTGGTACCCCTAGTCACCCTCAGCCGTGCTTTCTCCAGGATCATGTTATGGGCTGATTCTCTTTAAAGGGAATTTGAAGCTGTTGCTCCTTGCTTGAGATCTCAAATTTGTCTGGGTTTTCCCCCCTATAATCCTTTCCTTCTCTCTTTTCCCTGTAATTGGGTGACCTTAAACCCCCTTTAAAGGGCTTAATAAAAATTGACTTCTCTTTCCCCCTCCTTTTTCTCCTTTGCCTCCATCAGAATGCATTAGCATCTTCCGTTCTTCATTTTGTACCCTGTGTTCCTCTGTGTGTCGGGCCCCTCTCATTTTCCCTTCCCCAAAACATTTGTTGAGGCCTCTCTTAGTAAACTCCACTTTTATTCCCCCTCATGTTCTGTAAATTTCCCTCGTGCTTTCTTCCCGGGGGCCCTTTTTTTGTCCCTCCCTTTACTATATCCTCTCATGTGGTGTTAAGTATCTCCCCATCTTGTATTTTTGGGCACATTGTGTCGACCGTTGGCCCTACAAAGTTCTTTTTCTCCCCATTCCTATGGCCTCAGTACGTGTGTCTGACCCCCTTTCCTATGCATAAGGTTCTTTTTCTCCTCAATCCTTTGATGGTGTTGGTATCCTGCCTCACTCTGGGCCCCCAAATTTTGTGTCTGGCAGGGGCCTGAGCATTCCCAAAACTCTTCTCTTTCTGGGATTCCTTTAACTTCTGATACACCTCCAGCAAGAAATTTTTAACGGTTTATCCTATCTCACCCGGCCGTCTTACTTCAAAATCTGGATCTTGTCTTTGCGTTTTTTTTTGCATTTCCCATTTTCTTCTCTAGGATCCTCCCTCTCCATTCCCTCCCTTGATCTTTCAATCTCTTCTCCATTCCTTTCTCCTTTTATTTGTTCTCCTCCCTGAGAAATCAGGGCAACCAAAATTTCCTTTTATCCTTTCCCTTGTTATTTTGTGTTTGTTTTTTTATTGTATGTGTGTATTTATTATTTGTTAACAATTAAAAAAACCAATAACTCATTACAGTTGTGGCTGGATTAAACTAAAAAGGTGCTCATTGCCCTTTTAATTTGTTCATGATTGCCCATTACGGGGGGGGAGTAAAATTTTCCCTTTGATTCATTACCGTAACTGGGGAATTTTTTCCATTTCCTTGTTCACCATAAAAACTTTTAGTCTCTTATTTATACCTCTGTAATCTGCAAATACCTTTTTAACTTTTTGGGTTTGGGGCCATCTGAGTTCAATTTTTTTTGTAAATTTTCTCGGCTATCAACTGGCCCCGGTCCCTGGACCTATGTCCCCCTTTTAAATATGGACTACCCCCCAAGGATGGGTTGTTCCCTTAAAATTCAAACTAACAAACTCAAGCTTTAACGCGAACCCTAAGCTCCCAATCAGAGCCCAAGTTCTCCGGCCCCCGGGCCCCCCACCAGCTCAGCATTTTCCTAAATGGGATTTTAAAGTTCTTGTCAAAAACCCGTTTCCTTGAAAAAAATTCCAATTTGTTAAAATTTTAACCCTAAATTCTCCCTTGACCTCAACTCAGGAGCCTTTTCAAAAATTCCCCTTTTGGGCTTCGGAAAAATTCCCTTTAACATGCCAGTTCCCAAGCCCCTTTTTTTCCCAAAGTGGGTGCTTCAATAACTCTCACCCTTTTGGGCTCCCCCCCCTTTTCCATTCCCTGAGTCCATTTTAATTATAACCCCAACTACAAACTTGAACCTTTTTTTTTATTGGATCATACCCAAGGGAGGGCCCTCACCTGTTTTTCCCTCTCCCTACTTTTCCCCAAATTTCATTTCCAATTTCTTTATTTTCCCGCGCTAAGAGTCAAGATTAAGCTCAAGCTTCTGATCCCATTGGGGAGGAGAATTATACTCTCACAATAGCATCTCTATTCATTCACGATACCTTTTCATCGATGTTAGAAAAAACCAACACTGTGTTATCAACGACTCCTCTAACTGCCCTTGTTAGCTGTAAAGACTTGCTTGCAGGTCAAATTCACAGCTATCCTCTAGCTTAATAAAGTCTCCCTTGTAGTCTGCACCGACGACCTTGAAGCATCAAAACGACTGACGACACCGCAAAGAGCACTAAATGACCACAATTCATCATCTCCCCTCCCCCTCACTGCTGGCGAAACGTACTGTTTTGGAAACGTCTGGACAAAATTATAACAACCCAATCGATAGAGGACCTGAAGGCTTCAATTGAAGAACAAAACTCCTGGCCTTCGATTGACAACATAACAAAAATTCCTAATGCAACCTCAATGATAAAAGTCACCTTCACAGACATCGACATGGCAAATAGAGCACTGTCAGATGGCCTGGCCATCTCATACTACCACATACATCCACTACAACTAGAACCAGAAAGTTTCGCTCACGTCTCTCCCTGCTGGAACTGCTACTCTTATCTTCATTCAATGACCGAATGCCCAATTAAGGAAAAGAAATTCTGTTCCAACTGTAGCATAGAGGGACACGATTTCAAAACTTGTCCCACCACAATGCCACTCCTACCCTGTCTTAACTGTGAGGCACTCACCATACCCTTGTCTTAACTGTAGGGGCATTCACCATACTCATGTCTTAACTGTAGGGCACTCACCATACCCTTGCCTCAACTGTAAGGCACTCACCATACCCCTGCCTCAACTGTAAGGGCACTCACCATACCCCTGCCTCAACTGTAAGGGCACTCACCATACCCCTGCCTTCCCTAACAGGAAGTGCAGACTTAGGAGCTGCAGATGGTAGCACGCTCCAGCCTTGGCACCTACCCTGCCCTAGAAGGGCTGGGCATGGTGATCGACCCCATTTAAAAATTACCTCAGCCTAAATGGCACAACGAAAGGTGGATTTGAGACTTGGTACGTTTAAAAAATGCTAATGCTATTTTATCACGGAAGGTATTCGTGTAATTATCTCTAGTTATTCTACAAAAAAATATAGTTCCTCAGTTTTTGTTATATGAAAAATATCTTGCCCTTTATTCCCACTCAAATCCAAAAATATTTGGAATATTGCAAATTTCTCTTCGTGATAATTTAAAACTATCATTGTTTTATGGTTCCTGTTAATATTATCAGACGCCCACAGGATGGGTATGGGGTGCATAATAAAGATATCAAACTAACAAACTAAACTGTTAATATTATTGCATTTATTTCAATAATAAATGGTGGGTTTCATCAAATAGGTCAATAACTTGCTTCCGAGATAGCGCGTGAAACGCCTCCGGGCTCGGATTTTTTTTTATTTTTCGCGAAAATTGGTGTAGTTTTATTGTCTAGTGGTGTTCTAGAGTTGTTATCCCCTAAAAAACACCGTTTTCTTTTACTCAATGTCCGTCTATGTCATAGAAGACGACATGATGAAGGGGAAATAATTTTATATCGAAAATCCTGGAAGTACAGTCGCCTTGTTACGGCCAATTTTATTAGTTCTAGTGTATATATCATGTTTATATGTGTTTTTTAGTGTTTATTTAGTCATTTTAGATGATATTAGATGATATTAGCGTAATAAGAAAAATTATTCCTGGCACCCAGGAGTAGCCAGAGCGGGAATGCTAGAGCGCGTTCCTGATTGGCTGCCACTACCCGGGAAGCTCCACCCACACACATATAGTGCCATATAGTCAATTATAACATTATAATGAATAATACAACTAATAGCAATAAAAATACGGAAACAAAAACGATAAAAATTACGGGATGCGAGCAGTCATGTTGGTGGCGACGATGTCACCATACATGATATAAATGGTTGTAATTCCTTGTAGAAACGTCGTAGAACATTGATTCTGGTGTAGCCAGAAAGTTAAGCTATTTTTCTATACCAATAACGCAATTTTCATATTTTTTCGAATAATTTTTTCGCTCGCGAGCCGCTGACGAATCTTGCTCCAAAACTTTTCCGGTTGACGTTTATACTGGTTTGCTTGATGAACAAGATGTTTCCATAATTCGTTCTTATGCTGGGAAATCAAAGTAATTAGTTCTCTCCTCAACCTCTGCAGTACAGCCCGCGTTGGCTGACTTGTGAGGAGATGCCTGTTACATTCAGTTTGATAATTCCTCATGCAGTCACGTATTTCGGAAGTAGGTTTATATTGCTGGTACATTTTTGATGTTGTTGTTTGACAAGTTGCCTGTGTTGCCTCTAGTATACGATCATGCAAAGAGTGTAATGCGTCATCGATTTTATTGAGAGTCTGGCCATCAAGTGAGATGGTATCATCATGACCCAGGTATTCTCTGAATGGGTCAAATCCCAGAGAGTTTAAGTTAATTTTTGGAGGAGTGGGAATCCTAAACGGTGATGCCTGCAGAGTGATGATAACTGGGATGTGATCGGAACCCACATCGCCACCAGGGGAGACCCTGCAGTGGTAGAGGTCACAATCTCTATTGGTCAGGACTATGTCAGGTGTCCCTGGATGATGGCCTACAAATGATTTAAAAAAGGGTCCTTGAAAGGAGAGGTGTCTTGCTGACATTATATTAAATAACTGATTTCCTTTTAAGTCACCCCGTTGATTTCCGACTCCACAGTTGAAAAGTGCAGGATGATGGGCATTAAAATCACCAGCTAGGAGAGTGGGAACATTTCTAGTAAGTAACCCATGCAGGGGGATAGAGGCTATATATGACTGCCGAGGAGGGAAATAGACAGTATCAACTATTAAAGGACCATATGAGGTCGTCAGTTCTACAGCAAGAATGTTGTCCTCATCAAAATGTATGGGGCGAAATGCATACCCTATTTTAACTAGGATGGCCACTCCACTGAAGGGCCCTCTCGATTTCTCTATAGTATAATACCCACGTAACTTAATATGTTGGTCTTCCCTTGCAGCTGTCTCATTTAGGAGGATTATATCAGGGTTGTGGTTACACAATTCAACCTCAAGGAGGAAACGGTTGTTAAAGAAATGTTTTATATTAACTTGAATTTTTTTTATTCCCATTATTTCTTGTATTTCGTGAATGTATTGGAGGCTTAGGAATGGTTCCTGAACTGCGAGTGCAAGGTCTTTCCGAGTGCACACTCTCTCTACTCGAGTCATCATGGGAAGAAGCGTAGTTTTGAGTAGTTTGTTGCGTATTGACCATGACCCTTCTTCACTGGAGATAGAGACATCTAAAGAAGCATCAGAGTCCTCTGAGTCATGAGTTGAGTCAAAACCATGTTCTGATCTCAATGGACTGTCATGGGGAGGAGACATAGGATGTTCCAAGGAAGAGTTTGCCAAGTCATTAGAAACATCATGTAGAGGTATTTGAATTACAGGTTCAGCTTCAGAAGTGGCATTTTGTGCACCATTATCTGGTACAATTACATTGTTGGATCTTAGTGAAGTAGACTGAGTTGGTACTGGATCTGTCGTTGCAGTAGGGGTGTGAGTGAAAGAAGCAGGTTGCGCATGTCTGGGACTAGTGAAGGGCACATACGTCCTTTCTTGAGAAGGTTGTGAAATGCAGCAAATACCACCCCAGCCCCACCCTGGGGTCGACAGAGCACCAGACGATGCCATGTTGTCTATTCCCTCAGGTAGAGACTAGGAGTGGATACAAAAAAATATGGGAATATAGAGATCAAATAAAAGGGAACATTACTGGAATATGGGAGAATAGACGGTAGCGGTCTATTCTCTTGGGAGTATGCTGCCACCACCTGCTCTTTTAATAGTGGAAGGGATAAAAGAAATGATAGTCATAGGAGAAGGGAGAAAAACAAGGAGTTTGGGTTAGAGCAGGGGAAAACCCAGTGAGAAATAACACAGGATAGTAAAAACAAGATAGGGGGTCCTGATAAGTACTGGCTCTTAGGGTAGCATGGCCTGAAAACATGAGCAGTAGGCACCTTATCAGGGGCTTGACTCTCCACATAAAAATGATAACATCAATAGGTTATTAAATTTAGTCTCTGACACATGGACCTTGTATACATGGCTCAAAGGTGGAAGTAAAACATACCCAGACATAACCACTTACAATTTAATAAACACATTACAAGGGTATCAGAAAGTGTTGGCACAAAAAAACAATTGTAATAGCAAATACTTAATTCTTATAGCAAGCCTGGCTTACTGAGGTTAACACTCCTCCCCCACATAGTTTTTCCATACTGAGATTTAAATTTCCTTAATACATTCCTGCCTTAGGATGCTCCTTAGACCTTCCAAATCCCAGATTACAAGCCTGGTCTGATCATCCAGGACTATTGTGTTCAAGGTGTTTAGCACTATCCTCTCAGTATTTCTTGTGGATCTCTCCTACTTTGGAGGCATATCTTTGGGGGGTGCCTGGTTGCTAACCCCAAGCCTGCTCCTACTCTTGAGGCATCTCTTTGGGGGGTGCCTGGTTGCTGCTAAGACCTAAAAATCATTTTCAGGTTTAGTCACAAAATACACAAACAAGAACTTCTACAAACAAAACAAGATCTTGAAAAAATATATAAGAATGGAATATAATTAACAAATTATGAAAACAATAAAAAATGGCATATCAAAAACAATTCAAGATTTTACATAAAAATAAAACAGCTGAAATACAGTAAACAAACAGTATAACTTAACACAATTATAACACACAAAAAAAAGAATGAACATATATATTATGCACAGAACAAACATGAAACATAGACTAGTATGAATAAGACAGAGAAAAATAAAATAGTGGTACAAGGTAGCAAAGACACAGGTAAGCTAGATTAAGTCAAGTTACATGTGACAGATAAATTACAGGAAATAAGCATAGTTAAACATAAGTAGTAGATATTTAATAAAAGAGTATTAGCATAAAAGATAGGTTAGGAATAAGATATAGGTTAGAAATAATAAGTATTGGGGTAGATCACATGGTCAAAAATACTAGTCATTACTCCTTAAATTATAATTATTCTTACAATTTACTATAATCATACCATATACAGGTATCATTTAACTATCATAATAAGGCAAGTTACAAGGTATACACAGTTAATAGGCCTTGTGGAAAATATTGGTATTTTCCGAAAGTTGTAATTGATAAACTTTCCAATATGAATAGATATCATTCATGTGTTGCTGGTGGCTTAACATTAACTGAAAGGAACCAACGAATTCACACGCATGCGCGAGATGCCTCGTGAAGTGGGCAGTCAGCTGGGCAGGGAGGGGCAGAGAGGGGAATAGGCAGAGAGTGAACGACGAGCCTAGCGACCCGATTTCAGGTGACGATGGCGAGCCGAATTTGGAGATTATGTCCGCCAAATCGGATTTAATTACCTCCTTTCGTAATGTGGAGGAATATCCAGTGGCGCGGGGAATATCAAGTGGGACAATCGGTCCAGGAGGTCCAGTAATCGGACAATAATTGTGAAATAAGGTGCCACCGGAGTGACGCGCCACAGGCCTATTTGAACTGAGTGAAGTGACCATACGGCAGGATAAAGTCGTAACCCTGCTGCAGGGAGTTTCGTCTTAGAAGAGATGGAAATATATTCGATGAACTGTGGGAAATGGAATATAGTGAAACCGAGTTGTAAATAATCAGGGATTGATTGCATCGAGCGAATCTGGCTTGGGTACGCCATACCCGACCGCCATATTGGATGTGATTGAAATGAACTAACATATCGCAAGTTATCTACTCGAAATTCAAGTATCGAGACTGTGAATGTGTATAAACCAGTGGGGCATTAAGCCAGGATACACGTAATATGTAAAGTTATACGTATAAACAGTACAAACGGTCGGATTAGTGCGAGGATCTGATTCGCTACCCGACCAACCACATGTTAACGAACGCTCAGTCTCGTGGGCGTATGAGAGTGTACGGAAATTACCCTTCCTTGAATCGACGAGACAACTAATACCATCGCGATCGAATCCGATCGCAGGAGGACGTCAACAACGGAACGACTCCCTCATCTAAAGCTAAGTACTCTGCTGGTGTATTTGTTATTGGCCAATGATATTGTTATGCACAGTAGATGTACTTTAGCTAGGTCAACGATCTACGATACACCACTATGATGCTGTTAATTAGGTGAGTGTAGGTCATGATGATTTAGCTGTCTGTACTCTATCTCTTCTCCTGAGTGATCACTTGTTTAACTACCCATACAGTCCACTTAAATTTAACGTAATATAATTATAATACATGATCTTCTCAGATTTATTGATACTGGTCCAGAGTGCAGTGGGAATACGAGAATATTGAAGGTACCCCCTCGGTGCGGCCAGGAGCGGGTAAAGTTCTCTCATACCTTAAAGGGAATGACTGCGGTAAAATTATACGAGTCTGTCATCTCCTGGGAGTTTGTTTATTGCTAGTGGCGGTGTCCCAGATAGACTTATCTCTCACAATTCCCCACAGCGCCCGTTGGTCCGTCCTGAACCGGATGTGATTAGTGAATTAATCATTATTGAATTAATTAATTAATAAATAAGTGACTGATCATAGGAAGTGAGTATAGAGTACACAGTTAATTAATTGTGTGGTGGACAGTAATTAGTCCAATTAATTGCTAGCACAGGCGTGGCTACGATTTGTGCAAGAGTAAGGTGTGAGAATCACCTTTATAAACAATTTATTTAATTTGTGACGTCAGTGGTTATTAATCCTATAACCATGGCTGAACTTAATGGAGTTAGTGTGGCTGGCAAGCCCATGAATAATAAAAGGTCTATTTAATTTGTACCCTCAGCGGTTATTGATCCTATAACCATGGCTGAACTTAACGGAGTTAATGTGGCTGGCAAGCCCATGAATAATAAAGGGTCTATTTAATTTGTACCCTCAGTGGTTATTGATCCTATAACCATGGCTGAACTTAACGGAGTTAATGTGGCTGGCAAGCCCATGAATAATAAAGGGTCTATTTAATTTGTACCCTCAGTGGTTATTGATCCTATAACCATGGCTGAACTTAATGGAGTTAATGTGGCTGGCAAGCCCATGAATAATAAAGGGTCTATTTAATTTGTACCCTCAGTGGTTATTGATCCTATAACCATGGCTGAATTTAATGGAGTTAATGTGGCTGGCAAGCCCATGAATAATAAAGGGTCTATTTAATTTGTACCCTCAGTGGTTATTAATCCTATAACCATGGCTGAACTTAATGGAGTTAGTGTGGCTGGCAAGCCCATGAATAATAAAGGGTCTATTTAATTTGTACCCTCAGCGGTTATTGATCCTATAACCATGGCTGAACTTAATGGAGTTAGTGTGGCTGGCAAGCCCAGGGAGACTAATGTGAAACTGGCACTCTCCGTAGTAAGCAATGACTCGGTGGGACCAGTAAGTGTTTTGATAGGCAGCGACTATTATGCAGCCTTTGTGAAGGGTATGACGAAGAGGTGCGGAGTCACTCTTCTCAACACGGGTGCAGGCCATGTCATTTATGGCCGGCTTCCTCGCAGTAATGAATGACTGGAGGAAGCCATAAATGCAGTCACTGTGTGTCTTACTCATGAAACGTCACCCCAGTGTACATATTCTTCAATAGAGAATGCTGTTAAACCAGTGCACAAATTGTGGGAACTGGACAGTATTGGGATTAATGTAAATGAAGAAAGTCCAGATGATTCCTTCACTCAGGAACAATACCTGAAGGATGTTAAATTTGAGTCTGGACAATACTGGGTGCGACTCCCATGGAAGCTAAACCATCCGGAACTACCCACTAATTACCGGATGGCGTATGGTCAGTTAAAGGCCCAGCTCCACGAATTGAGTAAGACACCAGAATTGCTGACTGCTTATAATGGGATCATTAATGAACAGTTAAATAATCAGTTCATAGAGGAGGTACCCCCTGAGCAAGCCAATATTTATGGCCACTACTTACCTCATCACGGAGTGAAGAAGGATTCGAAAACCACTCCTTTGAGGATCGTGTTTAATTGTAGTGCCAGGGGTAATAAAAATGTACCTAGTTTGAATGATTGTTTAATGACAGGTCCGTCGCTGACGGAGAAATTGGGAGATGTGTTATTGAATTTCAGAGTTAATATTTATGCCTTCACGGCAGACATAAGTAAAGCTTTCCTGAGAGTGGGATTGCAAGAGACGGATCGGGATTACACAAGATTTCTGTGGCCAGAGGATCCTAGCAATCCACTTAGTCCGCTGAAAACTTTCAGATTCAGAAGTGTCTTATTTGGGGCTACTTCTAGTCCGTTCTTACTTCAGGCGACGATAAATGCGCACCTTAAACGTACAGGTGGTCCACTGAGTGAAATAATGAGTAAATTCTATGTGGACAATTTCCTGGGGGTGACGTCAACTGAAGAGGAGCTAATGAAGATATATGAAGGGGCTAATGACATAATGCAAGGTGCAAATATGCCGCTCAGGGAGTGGAATAGTAATTCGTCCAGGTTAAAGGACCGAATAAATAACGATAATCCCGGCGATGAAGTATCTGGGTGTAGCAATGTATTGGGACTGACTTGGGATACTGAAAGAGACTTGATATCGTTAAAGCCTAATAATTATAGTATGCCCAAGAAATTAACGAAGAGGACCCTACTTGCTGAAGTTTCAAAATGTTTCGATCCACTAGGCTTAGTGGCGCCTCTTAAAATCCGAGGGAAGTTGGTACAAGAGGCATGGAAGCAGAAGTGTGCTTGGATGAAACCCTACCTGAGGAATTCGTTAGCAGGTGGGAAAAAATGTGGTGATTATGAGAGTTCCAATGTTGGAGTTTCCCGTGTTGTAACACGCTCTGGAGTGGAAAATACACTCCACATTTTGCGATGCTTCTAAATTGGCGTATGGAGCAGTCGCTTATTTTCAATGTGATAAAGATATCTCTCTTGTCATGTCTAAAACTAAAGTGGCTCCAATTAAATTACGTACTTTACCTCAGTTGGAATTAACTGCCATTTATGTGGGTGTCAAATTAGCTGATTATTTACGGAGTAAATTGCCGGAGAATAAATATTAGCGACACCACAATTTGGTCTGATAATGAGGTATCCTTGCAGTGGATTCTGATGAAAACCAGCAAGATTGTGTACGTGCAAAATAGTTGCAAAAATTTACGAGATACAATTTGAATCGTCTGACAACGAACTCTGCCCGGCCGCAGTGTGGAAAATATTGGTATTTTCCGAAAGTTGTAATTGATAAACTTTCCAATATGAATAGATATCATTCATGTGTTGCTGGTGGCTTAACATTAACTGAAAGGAACCAACGAATTCACACGCATGCGCGAGATGCCTCGTGAAGTGGGCAGTCAGCTGGGCAGGGAGGGGCAGAGGGGGAATAGGCAGAGAGTGAACGACGAGCCGCTGCACCCGATTTCAGGTGACGATGGCGAGCCGAATTTGAGATTATGTCCGCCAAATCGGATTTAATTACCTCCTTTCGTAATGTGGAGAAATCCAGTGGCGCGGGAATATCAAGTGGGACAATCGGTCCAGGAGGTCCAGTAATCGGACAATGTGGAAATAAAGGTGCCACCGGCCAGGACGCGGCCACAGGCCTATTTGAACTGAGTGAAGTGACCATACGGCAGGATAAAGTCGTAACCCTGCTGCAGGGAGTTTCGTCTTAGAAGAGATGGAAATATATTCGATGAACTGTGGGAAATGGAATATAGTGAAACCGAGTTGTAAATAATCAGGGATTGATTGCATCGAGCGAATCTGGCTTGGGTACGCCATACCCCGACCGCCATATTGGATGTGATTGAAATGAACTAACATATCGCAAGTTATCTACTCGAAATTCAAGTATCGAGACTGTGAATGTGTATAAACCCCGTGGGGCATTAAGCCAGGATACACGTAATATGTAAAATTATACGTATAAACAGTACAAACGGTCGGATTAGTGCGAGGATCTGATTCGCTACCCCGACCAACCACATGTTAACGAACGCCGCCGTGGGCGTATGAGAGTGTACGAATTACCCTTCCTTGAATCGCGAGACACTAATACCCGCATCGAATCGATCGAGGAGGACGCCCAAAAACGGAACGACTCCTCATCTAAAGCTAAGTACTCTGCTGGTGTATTTTTATTGGCCAATGATTTGTTATCACAGTAGATGTACTTTAGCTAGGTCAACGATCTACGATACACCACTATGATGCTGTTAATTAGGTGAGTGTAGGTCATGATGATTTAGCTGTCTGTACTCTATCTCTTCTCCTGGTGATCACTTGTTTAACTACCCATACAGTCCCTTAAATTTTAAGTAATATAAAAATAATAGATCTTCTCAGATTTATTGATACTGGTCCAGGCAGTGGGAATACGAGAATATTGAAGGTACCCCCCCGGTGCGGCCAGGAGCGGGTAAAGTTCTACATACCCTTTAAAGGAAGACTGGGAAAATTATCGGTTGTTTTCCCTGGGAGTTTGTTTTTGCTAGTGGCGGTGTCCCGATAGACTTATTTCACAATTCCCCACAGGCCTTTTCTTGGTGATAAAAATATGCCGGCTGGGGGTTGTTCCTCCCAAAGGCTTAAAAACAAAGACTGCATTGTAACAATATTTGATCTTTCTACTTATCTTTCAACACAGATTATGCACTCCTTGTTAGCAGTATAATCAATATGGGAAGTTGAAAAAACCTTGTGACAAAGGTGTGAGGGGTCAGGGGAAATCTTCCATGTGTTCCCTCCCCCCTTTTTTAATAGAACTCCTCTCATGTACACAAACCCCTTTCAAATTTCTACACAAGAATCACCGTCCTCTATAAACCTTATTTTTCACTCACAATAATTATTACAATAAATAATACTAGAAAAAAATCAGACAAAGAAAATTAATGTTATAATATATTCAGATTAACAAAATTTAGAAAAACATATTGGAACATACAATAACAGAGCAACAGAATGCGAAGATAATCACAGTTCAAATCATTTTTGAGTTAATTAACAGCATTTATTTTTTTCCCCCCTGAGTTACAGAACTATGCAATGGTAAATAGAAAAGGATATAGACGAGAAATATAAGGAGGACAGTCAAAATTTTCACAACTAATATTTATCCCTTTCAAAATTCTTGGGGGGCTGTTTGCTTCATTACAGTTGGTCCTTCAACTGTATTTTAAATTTGGGGAAAATTTTGGGGTTAAACCATTCCCAAAAACAAGTCATTGAATATGGAAACAGATTTAACATTGTTTCCAAAAATTCCTTGGGCCCAAATGAAAGAAGAGGACCCTTTTCCCCTCAGATGATCCAGGGTTTTAGGTAGGGTACTGCCCCAGTTGAGACACAATAGGGGAGAATGGGGCGGAGGGGCAGTAAAACTTTGGGAACCCGGGTGGCTGGGGGGCCCACCATACCGGAGGTTTGGAAATGATGTTTGAGACATTGTTGGGGTGCTTCAGTAGTGGGTGTTGCAGAAGTTGCCTGTTTCTTAGCCTCTAGAATTTTCTGAATTGTTTTTTTCCTAGCGGAAATGTTTGGGAAACACATGATGTTTCCCGGGGAAAAGGACACATTGGGGTTTTTTTTATTATGAAAAATTTTAAAAGATGCTCCCAGAACAAAACTGAAAGGGTGTTTTTCCACATTTGTTTGAAGATGTCCAAACCATAGCTTTAAAAAACATTGCATGACCGGGACATATCTCCCAGGAAGATAGGAGGGCATCGGGTAGGTTTTAAAAAACCCTGTTGACACGGAATTTGCTTCATTTGGATTTGGGATTAATTTTAGTAGAATCGATTGCGGGGAGGTTTAAAAAAATTTGCGTCTTGAGCACTGTAATTTCAGGGTTCTCGCTATTAAGGTCTGCAATGAGTTGTTCAGAGCAGTCGCGAAAAACATTTATCCTGCTAAAAGACGTTTTTGAGCTTGATAACTCTGGGGAGGAAGGGGGATAACCCCAGAGTCTGTAATTTGTCAACAACATCAGGCGGTAGCTGAAGTAGCTTTTCCCTCAGAAGAAGGGACCCCACCAGTGCCGTAGAAAAAAAGATAACTGGTGAAACCCGAAATTAGAGAAAACATTGCAATATTTCTTGCTTAGATTTCAGGTTGTCTGGAACCCATCCTCACTGTATTCGTGTCATGACCCTGGGGGACACCCCCCTTTTAAAAAAGCAAACCGTGGGAGCCAAAACCATAAGCACTGGCATAAAGCAGCCCCTAAAGCAGCCCCCTGAGCAGTGGGGGGGGAAAGCCTACCCTCGAGCGGGGGGGACAGCCCCCTCGGCAGGAGGGGGCAGCCTACCCTAGCAGTGGGGGGGGCAGCCTCCCCTCGAGCAGTGGGGGGGGCAGCCTCCTGGAGTGGGGGGACAGCCCCCCCGAGCAGTGGGGGGGACACCACCTCGAGCAGTGAGGGGACAGCTTACCCTCGGCAGTGGGGGGGACCCTACCCTCGAGCAGTGAGGGGACGCCACCTCGACGGAAGGGGGGACAGCCTCCCTCAAAGGGGGGAATGCGAAAAAAAGAAATGGAAAACAGAAGGATAGCAGGAAAAAGGGGGTTGGGCCAGTGAAAAGTTCAGGTGGGGTGAGGATGGGGGGGGGATGGGGGGGGGGAGGAGGGGGGAACAAGCAAGCTTATCACCGCCTTACCCTCTTAAGGGGGTGGTGCCTTAAGGATGGTGCTGTAGGGGGCAGAAGCAATTTTCCTCAGCTCTGGTAGAATTACTCAGGATCCCAAAACAGCTTGGGAATCAGTGTTCAGAGCAGGAGCGCAGACGACGACCTCTCTCGACGGCGGCAGCGGAAGAACCTGTATCTGTATCGTTATCTGTATCAGCATCATCAACTCCACAGATTCAGCAATGGTTATAGGATCAAAACCCCCGAGGTACAAATTAAATAAATCATTTAAAAGGTGATTTCCCACTCTTGCCAAATCGTAGCCACCCTGTGCTGAAAATTGGGGTTAATTTCAATCCACTACACAATTAATTAATCTGTTTACTCTATACTCTCTTTTTACAATCAGTCCAATTTTAAAAATTTTCAACAAGATTAATTCACTAATCACACCGGTTCAGGAAGGACCAACGGGCAGATGGGGGGAATTGTGAGACACCTGTATGGGTTTCCGCCATTTTCAAAATTTAAATGGTCCTCAATAAATTTTACCCAGCCCCCATTGTAAAAATTTTAATTGGGTTGGGGGTTTGTTTTAAATTTTTATTTAATTTTTTTAAAATTAAATAGGTTCCACTAATACGTATGATACAATAAGGTTTGTGGACTGTATAGGATTTACTGAAGAGTAGAAAGAAAGGAGAGAACACACAATTAAGTTAACATGACCATCACTCACCCATTAACAGCATCATGCATGTCCATTGTAGATCTTGACATAGCTAAGGTACATATACCTATTATAACAATCCATTTTCCCATAACAGACTGCTACAAAAAAAAAGTCTTAGCTGTAGGTGAGGGTCATCTGCTTTGTTGGCCCCCCCTTTATCTCGTGGTCTTTGACAGTAGCGATTATCTCCAGCAAAACGATGGGGGGAATTTGGCCCGATATAGAAGTATTGATTCCTGACACCTCTACGATTCCCCGGCAGAATCGGGAGGTCAACATATGATCGTTATGAGAATGTTGCTTAGAACCATTACACACACTTCCGTGACATTAACATCACCAAACTTCTTTAATTCACGACAATTTAATGATTCACTGTTTTACCCCCATTAATGTTCACTTCCTTAAATTTCGACGTGGGTGTGTCGAGATGAAAATGATAACCCGTTATCATTCCAATGTACCCAACATGGCGGCCCCCCGGGGGCCCTTTCACTTGGGACCCCTTACCATTTTTCCCCCAATTCTTTTTAAACTTGATTCACTGGACTTTAACATCCTGCCAAGTTTGGGGGTTTTTTCCCTCATTCCCTTTACGAAAGTCACCCGAATCAGGGTTTGACTGTACCAAGTCAAAAATCCCCCACCTGAGCCTTGTTATCATGGCTTGGGGCCACTGGCGTCACTCGCATTTCTAATTTATACCCTGTTTGTCCCTCAGATACAATTGAAGACGTTACGACCTTCCATTGGGAAAGGGGAAACCAACAACCATATTTGGCCAGCGAATTCCCAAAAACTGGCTCCATCACCAGAATTCCCCCTTTTGGCTACACCC
>WNWK01035512.1:0-19722 GCA_009830355.1 Cherax destructor | reverse complement strand
AGTTGCTTTGTTATGTTCAAGTATCACGTCACTAGTTGCTTTGTTATGTTCTAGTATCACGTCACTAGTGGCTTTATTATGTTCAAGTATCACGTCACTAGTTGCTTTGTTATGTTCTAGTATCACGTCACTAGTGGCTTTATTATGTTCAAGTATCACGTCACTAGTGGCTTTATTATGTTCAAGTATCACGTCACTAGTTGCTTTGTTATGTTCGGGTATCACGTCACTAGTAGCTTTGTTATGTTCAAGTATCACGTCACTAGTTGCTTTATTATGTTCGAGTATCACGTCACTAGTGGCTTTGTTATGTTCAAGTATCACGTCACTAGTGGCTTTATTATGTTCGAGTATCACGTCACTAGTGGCTTTATTATGTTCTAGTATCACGTCACTAGTGGCTTTGTTATGTTCAAGTATCACGTCACTAGTGCTGTTATGTCTATATCACGTCACTGTTCTGTTATGTTAGTATCACGTCACTAGTGGCTTTGTTATGTTCGAGTATCACGTCACTAGTGGCTTTGTTATGTTCAGTATCACGTCACTAGTGGCTTTATTATGTTCGAGTATCACGTCACTAGTGGTTTGTTATGTTCAGTATCACGTCACTAGTGGCTTTATTATGTTCAAGTATCACGTCACTAGTGGCTTTGTTATGTTCGAGTATCACGTCACTAGTGGCTTTGTTATGTTCGAGTATCACGTCACTAGTAGCTTTGTTATGTTCGAGTATCACGTCACTAGTGGCTTTGTTATGTTCGAGTATCACGTCACTAGTGGCTTTGTTATGTTCGAGTATCACGTCACTAGTGGCTTTGTTATGTTCGAGTATCACGTCACTAGTGGCTTTGTTATGTTCGAGTATCACGTCACTAGTGGCTTTGTTATGTTCAAGTATCACGTCACTAGTGGCTTTGTTATGTTCGAGTATCACGTCACTAGTTGCTTTGTTATGTTCGAGTATCACGTCACTAGTGGCTTTGTTATGTTCGAGTATCACATCACTAGTGGCTTTGTTATGTTCGAGTATCATATCACTAGTGGTTTTGTTATGTTCGAGTATCACGTCACTAGTGGCTTTGTTATGTTCAGTATCACGTCACTAGTGGCTTTGTTATGTTCAGTATCACGTCACTAGTGGCTTTGTTATGTTCAGTATCACGTCACTAGTGGCTTTGTTATGTTCAGTATCACGTCACTAGTGGCTTTGTTATGTTCGAGGATCACATCACTAGTGGCTTTGTTATGTTCAAGTATCACGTCACTAGTGGCTTTGTTATGTTCAGTATCACGTCACTAGTGGCTTTGTTATGTTCGAGTATCACGTCACTAGTGGCTTTGTTATGTTCGAGTATCACGTCACTAGTGGCTTTGTTATGTTCAAGTATCACGTCACTAGTGGCTTTGTTATGTTCGAGTATCACGTCACTAGTGGCTTTGTTATGTTCTAGTATCACGTCACTAGTGGCTTTATTATGTTCGAGTATCACGTCACTAGTGGCTTTGTTATGTTCAAGTATCACGTCACTAGTGGCTTTATTATGTTCGAGTATCACGTCACTAGTGGTTTTATGTTCAGTATCACGTCACTAGTGGCTTTGTTATGTTCAAGTATCACGTCACTAGTTGCTTTGTTATGTTCGAGTATCACGTCACTAGTGGCTTTGTTATGTTCGAGTATCACATCACTAGTGGCTTTGTTATGTTCGAGTATCACGTCACTAGTGGCTTTGTTATGTTCGAGTATCACGTCACTAGTTGCTTTGTTATGTTCGAGTATCACGTCACTAGTGGCTTTGTTATGTTCGAGTATCACGTCACTAGTGGCTTTGTTATGTTCAAGTATCACGTCACTAGTGGCTTTGTTATGTTCAGTATCACGATCACTATTGGCTTTGTTATGTTCGAGTATCACGTCACTAGTGGCTTTGTTATGTTCGAGTATCACATCACTAGTGGCTTTGTTATGTTCGAGTATCACATCACTAGTGGCTTTGTTATGTTCGAGTATCACGTCACTAGTGGCTTTGTTATGTTCAAGTATCACGTCACTAGTGGCTTTGTTATGTTCGAGTATCACATCACTAGTGGCTTTGTTATGTTCGAGTATCACATCACTAGTTATGCATAATTTACTTTCGTTGTGACCAGAATAATTTTTTATTTATGGTATTTCGTCTCTATCGTCTTGTGTAAAACCCGGGAGGAAATACGTGATGAAAATGGTACATATTTCTTAGCTTCTAACATTAAGCTGACCTTAGTTTCATTTAAGTGGTCCTCTTGTTTTCCCTAATCTTACCTGAAAGAAACTCTTAAAATGGGTCGCTGGTTCCCTCACAACCTAAATTATATATTCACTTTTGGTTTTCCTTATTCCTTTTTTGACCTCTCTTAAGTTGAATATTTTGTTCTTTAAGATGACATTCACCTTTTTTATTCGTCTGAAAATACGTCTCTCTTCACTAAAGAGATGATTTAGTCTATTATTTATCCATTGATGACTAATCTAAATTATCTGTTAGGAATATATGCAACTTGGCTAACTTGTACAATGCTTTGGAAAGTTGTTCAGGAATAGTATACAATACCGTCAAGATGAAAATTAGACACATGTGCAACATCTGGGTATCTTTATTGTAGACGTTTCGCCATCCAGTGACTTTATCAATACAGATTCTAGGACAAAACTTGAAGACAACCATCACCACCTTCTGTCCGGTTCCCCTCATGACAGTCCCTAGTCAGGTTACCACCGGTCTATATTTTTCAAGTAATTCCTGAGTAGCGTATTATCTGCAGCTTACAAATTGGGAACCTTAACTTTGTTGTCGTTATTTAGGCAATTCAGTGAGATATTAAAGCTAAGTGATTTATGATAGCTTTCTTCAAGCTCTTAACTTTGTTTGTTAGAGCCTTATTTCCTTTGGTTGGGTCTAACAAACTGTTTTGAAAAGCAGTCCTGGTCCATTTCAAATGGGTCCAATCCATTTGGTTAAAGTTAAAATCTCCCATTAAACCTACATTTTCATTTCTAAATGACTTGAGAAATTTATTCACAAAGGTTTGGTGGTCTATTTTTTTTTTTTTTTTTTACATTTTATTAGTTTCCAATAAATATACATTTATAAGTAATAAACATGCAAAATACATGTTGCAAATTATACAACAGCAATTCCTTGGTTAAACAGTGAAAATATCGAAAATATCAGAAAACTATGCCCTAAAACCCTTACCTCTACCACCAGTGAACTCTTGTCCCCTTTCCCCTAATAAATAAATCCAGAGTCCACAAAACATAAACCCAAATAATGAAATACAGTCCACCATAACATATTTTCTATTCCTAAGGATATACAGTGAATACTCATTGACGACTGCAAATAAATTTTACAGTGCACAAAAATAAAATTACATTTTACAGTTCCGAAACGTTCAATAATTACATGGTACAAATTACGCAACAGCAATTTCCTTTAATAAGCTATGCATATATCAGTAAAACATACCCCTAACCATTTATCTACAATTAGTGGACTCCTGTCCCCTTCCCCCTTATGCTTGATACAGAGTCCACAAAAAACATAAACCCTAATAATGCCATACCAAATTCACAATAACATTAGCTCTAGTTCTAATGCTATGCTGTTAACTGCAAATTAAAATGTACAGTGTTCACAGTTAACAAATAACAAAACCCCAAGAATGATACATAGTCCACAATAACAGTGACTAGTCCTAATACTATGCAGTGAATACTGCAAATGAAATAAAACAAGTTTGTGCACAGTTAACAAATAACAAAACACCCAAGAATGATACATAGTCCACAATAACAGTGACTAGCCCTTTTGGATAATATGCTGTGAATAACTGCAAGACTAAGAAGTTTACCGTGAGCACAAAATAGTAAAAATCCTACCACACAATGTTTCCAGCCTCCTCAACTCCACGGAGACTACTATCCTTGTTTCATCTCTGTACTAAGTATAGTCCAAGACATTCATACCACTCTCACCAAACCTAACCCCACCATGCCCCCCGGCACCAGAGGATCCGGCCAAACCCCTACAAAACCCCTTACTCCCCCTCCCCCTTGCAAAACCCCAACCTCACATTCACTCCACCACACACACATCCACTTCCAACACACTATTAATCTAGACAGTCACCCGGTCCCCCAACTGTGATGTCATCCGTCCCCCGTCCTCTAATGGCTTAACCCCTCCCTATCTACCTATCTACCTATGCCTCTCCACCACACCACACCTACCCAATGCTTCACCAGCGCCTCTGTCAAGCCCTTTCATTACCAAATCTGTCTCTCAATAAACCCTGCACACTCAATTTCCTGTACCCTCTGAAAAGCTCGAACCCACTCCTCCCATATATTAAACGATTCCTGCACATAGTGCGATATATACGTCCCGCCACAGCCCCCATCCTTTCCCTAACACTCATGTCCCTTAATTTCCACGACATGCACACGAAGTCCACCATACAGTACAGTAATCCCTTTTTATCCCTATGTCTAACCCCTCCCAAATCCAAGTAAATAGCCCGTAACAAAGGGATACCCCCACCAAACCCCTTAACACCCCTCCCATCCACCTACGAACCCCATCCAGAGTTTCACAAAAATATACTGCATGCAGAGCCGACTCCGGCAAGCCACACTTCTGACATTTCCGTCTTTCGCCAATCCCATACGGAATAAATTCTCCCGTGACGCCACTGCCCCATGTAAAAACCGAAACATCAGCTCCCGGCCCCTCGCCGGCAACCTCAGATCCCTGAACCTTCCATATCCCCTTCCAGTCATATACTGGATAAAGCGCCTCCCCTTCCACCGTCTCCTCCCCAGCACCAAACCTCATTATAACTGCAACACTCAACCTTGTGGCTCACGTATAACCAACAAGCACCGCAGCCAATCTCTGCATTGCCCCAGTTCCTCTCACCCCACCACTCCCTACTTCCCGCAGCACCCCTTCCACCCCAGCCTCACCTCTCTCCCCCAACCCCTCCCTCCTTACCACACAACGTTTCACATACATACACAACAATCTCCTTTCCAGCCATATTAAACCCAAACCTCCAGAAATTACCCTTTTCCTAACTATCTCTTCCTGAGCCAATGTCTACCATGTGCCCAAATAAACTTAAATACCCTGCTCTCCAATTCTTTAACATCCCAACTTAATAAAGGAAAAATGTTGGCAATATACCATATCTTACTATATATCATGTTATTAACCGCAATGACCCTCTGCCGCAACGTTAACTCTCCCGTCTCCAACTATTCAACCGCTCCGTCGCACTTTTAACTACATTCCTCGAATTCACCTCTCTCGCCTCATCCCTGTCCCTCGTGTAAACAATACCACATATTTCACCCTGTCCACAATTTTCACCCATACCTGCTACCCAACCCACCCCCACCCAAGCGCCTACCTCCAACAATATGAATTTAGCTCCATTGACCTTCATGCCAGTAGCACTACAGAAAGACTTTAAGTGTATTCCTATGTTAACCAATCCCACCTCGTGACACACTAACACCGTCGTGTCATCTACATATCCCACCACATTTCTAATCCCCTTATCCCTCCCCCAACCCCTTCCCATCCCCACTAATCTGTAAAACGGATCCTGTAAGCAAGCGAAAAGGATCTGCGACAGGGGACAACCCTGTCGCAGACCCCTTCCATCCTAACCACCCTCCCAACCTACCATTTATTTGCACCCTCACACTTGCCCCTGCATATAACGCCCTAACCCAATATGGTCTATTGATCACACCCAAGATTAGCTACCCATGCCCTTTGAGAAAATACAGCAAATGAGATTCTCTCTCCACATTCTTTCTTGTTGACAGTCTGAAGTAATTTACAGCCTTTTATGTGCATTCAGGAGGCATTTCCCCATTTTGTTAGATTAAGCCAGGTTTCAATGATTTCAATATCTATATTTTTATCTACTAAATTTCTAGTACTCCTGCTATTTGTATAATAAATACTAAGGAAGTTTATTATTTCTGTGCCCCTAGTACTCCAACCTTTTTATTTACAACATATTCTTACCTCTATATTTTATCATTTTAAATTCTTAGACAATTTAGCAACGACTCCGACTGACCTGACCATCGCTGTCGCCCCTGCAGCACCAGACAGACTCATCCCATTCACAGCAAACATATTTTGTTCACTATAGAAGTTATCTCACTTGTTTATGAAGGAAATTTCAAGTTCTTAACTAGTGCTTCACCCCAGTTGTTCTAGACATCCATTCAGTGCCCACTCCCCTTCTAGGCAAAGGCTACACATTATCGGAATCCCTTCTTTGGCTTAATTAGATCAATAGCTACCTGGTAACTGGCCAGCAACTCTTAACGCTTCTAACAATGTTATCTCCAGTACTGAGGCCGATAATGGGGCTGTTCTGATTACTTTTTAAGAAGCTGTCTAACCTGTTAATTATATCACCCACACCTGCTCCAGAGGCACACACTTTTGTTCTGCCTTCCTGTCCCTGTTACACAAAGCTCCATCCATATATTGAATCTGAGAATCTCCAACAACAAAATGTCTTTATTCTTACATTGCTGAGGCAATGTAAGAATACTCACTTGTCTTGAACAACTATTACAGACTTAGATGACATTATTGGCGTACTATATAGAAAGCCCTTCGTTATGCATAACGTTTCAGGAAACGTAGGTTAATCTTTTCTCCCAGGATGCTACCCACAACAGTCAGTTAACACCCAGGTACCTACTTCCAGGTGAACAGGAACAGCATGTGTGAGGAAACATGCCCAACGTTTCACCCGTGCCGGGTATCGATCCTGGACACTCAGTATGAGGTGAGGACGCTATCAACCAAGCCACGAACACACTTCCCTACCATTATTAGCATCTATATTTTAGACTAAGTGCTCCGTCTCAGAGTTACTACTATAATTTATTTTAATTTTGTAGATTTTTGTGGAGTGCACAGCAGGAGTTTCTCTCTCAGAACCAACTCGCTTTATTGCAGCATTTCCTCGCAGTGACATTTTTTGAGCAGCATTTTCTTGGAGGAACCATCCGTTTTGTCCAGCGTTTTTCCAGAACGACCACCCGTTTTGTCCAGCGTTTTTCCAGAACGACCACCCGTTTTGTCCAGCGCTTTTCCAGAGCGACCACCTGTTTTGTCCAGCGCTTTTCCAGAGCGACCACCTGTTTTGTCCAGCGCTTTTCCAGAGCGACCACCTGTTTTGTCCAGCGCTTTTCCAGAGCGACCACCTGTTTTGTTGCGACGTTACCACAGATTGGCTTCCTCGCCTGGGGTTTGTCACCCTTCACCTCCCCCCACCTCATCCTATAGGAACAAGTAGTGTAGCTCAAGTCCCTCAGATCTAGAGCATCCCTCACCCAGCCACAACTCTCACTGTCAGTCTCCACCCAACAAGTGACTCCCGCCTCCATCTAACGAGTATATACCAGGATGTAAACTGGCTGGCGCAGTCGCAGTTATTCCCGCTGAATACTAACTCCAAATTTCAAGGTTTTCGTAGAGGTAATTCTTAATTCTTAAGATATATGACCACGCACATGATACTAATTGTATTTAAGACCTTTAATGCTCTTGCGTAAGCTGAAAAAGGGGTAGATTGTGGAAGGTAGATTGTAGAAGGTAGACTGTGAAGAGTAGACTGTGAAAGAAGGTAGACTGTGAAAAAGTAAACTATGAAAGCAGGTAGACTTTGAAAGAAGGTAGACTTTGAAAGAAAGTTGACTGTGAAAAAAGGTAGACTTTGAAAGAAGGTAGACTTTGAAAGAAGGTAGACTTTGAAAGAAGGTAGACTTTGAAAGAAGGTAGACTTTGAAAGAAGGTAGATTTTGAAAGAAGGTAGACTTTGAAAGAAGGTAGACTTTGAAAGAAGGTAGACTTTGAAAGAAGGTAGACTTTGAAAGAAGGTAGACTTTGAAAGAAGGTAGACTTTGAAAGAAGGTAGACTTTTTAAGAAGGTAGACTTTGAAAGAAGGTAGACTTTGAAAGAAGGTAGACTTTGAAAGAAGGTAGACTTTGAAAGAAGGTAGACTTTGAAAGAAGGTACAGTATGAAAGGTAGACTGTGAAAAGTAGAATATGAAAGGTAGACTGTGAAAGGGGTAAATTATGAAAAAGGTAGAATGTAAAAGAATGTAGACTACGAAAGGTAGACTGTGAAAGAAGGTAGACTACGAAAGGTAGACTGAAAGAACGGAGGCTGTGAAAAGTAAATGTGAAAGAGGCTACTATGGAAGGTAGACTGTGAATGAGGGAAGACTGAGGAAGGTAGAATATGAAAGGTAGAAGGTAGACTGTGAAAGGAGGTAGACTATGAAAGGTAGACTAAGAGAGAAAGTAGACATCGTATAAATTTAACACGAAAGTGCTTTACATACATATTTGATAATCTTCAACATTTTTAAAGCAAATCATTATATATTTTAAACACTAAAAAAAAAAGATTATTTGACTATGTAGGATTATCCCCTCACTAATTCCCTGGGTTTTATTCGCTTTATTCCCCATGGAAATAAACTTGACACTGGCGGACGTGAGAGTAAAGGCAGACTCAGGCGTAATTTAGAGCGTCATAAAACACTTTAATATCCTTTTATTACGTACAAACATTTCAAAGGTAGCTAAGATGGGTTAATAATCTTACATTCTATCTACTTTAGCCATTGTTTCCCCGAAAAGTTTTATTCTAAGGTGAATAAAGAGAAAATCTTGTTTCTTCTTCTTCCTAAGGTACTGATTAGAGGTGAGCCAAAATCACAGGCAATCTCAGTGGTAAACTTAAACCAAGAATTGAGAAAATCTCAGAGACGAGACAAAAAGTAAAGCTACGAAAATAATACAGACTTATTCCATATCTTTAATTTATTATTCGGCAAATATTGCAAGGCATTGTGTATGGTGTATGTGGTATGAACAAACAAAATAATATCGTTTTACAACAAAATATAGAATACCAATGTTTACCTTGTAGTGTATAAATAACAAAAAAGGCACAATACCGTGACTGTAACAATACACAATAACCCACATATAGAAGAGAGGAGCTATCCACGACGTTTCGGTCCGACTTGGATCATTTACAAAGTCAGTGTGACTTTGTAAATGGTCCAAGTCGGACCGAAACGTCGTCGTAAGCTCCTCTCTTCTATATGTGGGTTATTTGTGTATTGTAGTGTATACAATAGAATAGAATAAAACTTTCACAGAGAGTAGTAAGGGAGAAAAAGTTAGCATATGAGAGGTTTTTACAAAGTAGAAGTGATGCAAGGAGGGAAGAGTATATGGAGAGAAAAAGAGAGGTTAAAAGAGTGGTGAAGCAATGTAAAAAGAGAGCAGATGAGAGAGTGGGTGAGATGTTATCAGCAAATTTTGTTGAAAATAAGAAAAAGTTTTGGAATGAGATTTATAAGTTGAGGAAGCCTAGAGAACAAATGGATTTGACAGTTAAAAATAGGAGAGGAGAGTTATTAAATGGAGAGTTAGAGGTATCGGGAAGATGGAGAGAATATTTTGAGGATTTGTTAAATGTTGATGAAGACAGGGAAGCTGTGATTTCGTGTGTAGGGCAAGGAGGAATAACATCTTGTAGGAGTGTGGAAGAGCCAGTTGTGGGTGTAGGGGAAGTTCGTGAGGCAGTGGGTAGAATGAAAGGGGTAAGGCAGCTGGGATTGATGGGATAAAGATAGAAATGTTAAAAGCAGGTGGGGATATAATTTTGGAGTGGTTGGTGCTATTATTTAATAAATGTATGGAAGAGGGTAAGGTACCTAGGGATTGGCAGAGAGCGTGTATTGTTCCTTTGTATAAAGGCAAAGGGGACAAAGAGAGTGCAAAAATTATAGGGGAATAAGTCTGTTGAGTGTACCTGGTAAAGTGTATGGTAGAGTTATTATTGAAAGAATTAAGAGTAAAACAGAAAGCAGGATAGCAGATGAACAAGGGGGCTTTAGGAAAGGTAGGGGTGTGTAGACCAAGTGTTTACAGTGAAACATATAGGTGAACAGTATTTGGATAAGGGTAAAGATGTTTTTGTGGCATTTATGGATTTGGAAAAGGCGTATGATAGGGTAGATAGGGGGCAATGTGGCAGATGTTGCAGGTGTATGGAATAGGAGGAAGGTTACTGAAAGCAGTGAAGAGTTTTTATGAGGATAGTGAGGCTCAGGTTAGAGTGTGTAGGAGAGAAGGGACTATTTCCCAGTAAAAGTGGGCCTTAGACAAGGATGTGTGATGTCGCCGTGGTTGTTCAATATATTTATAGATGGGGTTGTAAGAGAAGTGAATGCGAGGGTCTTGGCAAGAGGTGTTGGGCTAAAAGATAAAGAAGCAAATACAAAGTGGGAGTTGTCACAGTTGCTTTTGCTGATGACACTGTGCTTTTGGGAGATTCTGAAGAGAAGCTGCAGAGGTTGGTGGATGAATTTGGTAGGGTGTGTAAAAGAAGAAAATTGAAAGTGAATATAGGAAAGAGTAAGGTGATGAGGATAACAAAAAGAATAGGTGACGAAAGATTGGATATCAGATTGGAGGGAGAGAGTATGGAGGAGGTGAATGTATTCAGATATTTGGGAGTGGACATGTCGGCGGATGGGTCTATGAAGGATGAGGTGAATCATAGAATTGATGAGGGGAAAAGGGTGAGTGGAGCACTTCGGAGTCTGTGGAGACAAAGAACCTTGTCCATGGAAGTAAAGAGGGGAATGTATGAGAGTATAGTTATACCAACGCTCTTATATGGGTGTGAAGCATGGGTGATGAATGTTGCAACGAGGAGAAGGCTGGAGGCAGTGGAGATGTCATGTCTGAGGTCAATGTGTGGTGTGAATATAATGCAGAGAATTCGGAGTTTGGAAATTAGGAGGAGGTGCGGATTACCAAAACGATTGTCCAGAGAGCTGAGGAGGGGTTGTTGAGGTGGTTTGGACATGTAGAGAGAATGGAACGAGACAGAGTGACTTCGAGAGTGTATAAATCTGTAGTGGAGGGAAGGCGGGGTAGGGGTCGGCCTAGGAAAGGTTGGAGGGAGGGGTAAAGGAAGTTTTGTGTGCGAGGGGCTTGGACTTCCAGCAAGCATGTGTGAGCGTATTTGATAGGAGTGAATGGAGGCATATGGTTTTAATACTTGACGTGCTGTTGAGTGTGAGCAAAGTAACATTTATGAAGGATTCAGGAAACCGGCAGGCCGGACTTGAGTTCTGGAGATGGGAAGTACAGTGCCGGCACTCTAAAGGAGGGGTGTTAATGTTGCAGTTTTATAACTGTAGTGTAAAGCACCCTTCTGGCAAGACAGTGATGGAGTGAATGATGATGAAAGTTTTTCTTTTTCGGGCCACCCTGCCTTGGTGGGAATCGGCCGATGTGTTAATAAAAAAAAAAAAAAAAAAACCTTTTACAAAAAGTTTACAATTCAAGGTAAGCATCTACAAACGTAAGCATTTACAAAGGTAAATTTCTAAACATTTATTTGAACTCACCCGCCAAAGTTGACTCTCTTGGACTATACTGGGCTAATCCTCGGTTAATAATACTACTGTGTTCTACATTCTATTCCTATGAAAGTGGCAGGCGTATGCCCCCCCTCCCCCCAAATAAAGTAAGAACAACAATTTCAATCTTTGTAAGTTATTATATAAACATTGGATTATCCAGTGTCACTCTGAGTTTCATTCCTCACAGTTTTTCTGCCAATGAATAGACTTACTCTTATTTCTTATTGTCAAATGAGGAATAACAGCAAAAGAGTTAATCTTATTCCATTAAAGAGCTCGGAACTGTATTTATTTATTCGTAAATCTATGGTATATGAGAACAATATACAGTTTTTTTTCTGTATATCTATGGTAAATAAGAAAAAATGTGTAGTTTGTTCGCAAATCTTTAGTAAATAATAAAAAATATGTAGTTTTATTCATCAAGGTACAAGGTCATTGCTATTCCGAGGTTAAGACCTTTTTAAAGATCTTATGAAAAAAAATATAAATTTATATCGTTATAAGGAATTATTACATAGTATTACAAACATGACAAAGTTCCACGATCTACTTTCCAAGGTTATAAATTAGACACATATGCAACACTTGGGTATCTTTATTGAGGAAACGTTTCGCCACACAGTGGCTTCATCAGTCCAATACAAAGTAGAAAGGTGTAAGGAGAGGAGGAGTTTGAGGTAATCAGTCCCTCGGCCTGGAGTCGATGTGTTCAGTCCATCAATCTTGTTAGAAGTGTAGCACAAGGCTGTAGAGGTGGCTTATATACTGTAGTCAGGTGAGGCGAAGCAGGAGGAGGAGGCGGGGTCATAGTGGTACCATCCACTATTCTAAGTAGGTCTTCGTCCAAAGGTTGGACAAGTGTAGAAGAATTCGTTTGTATCAAGATCCCAAGATGTTGCTGTGTCAGACAGGATGTAGATGAATGGTTCAGAGAACCGACAAGTTATAAATTAGACACATATGCAACACTTGGGTATCTTTATTGAACACATCGACTCCAGGCCGAGGGACTGATAACCTCAACTCCTCCTCTCCTTACACCTTTGTACTTTGTATTGGACTGATGAAGCCACTGTGTGGCGAAACGTTTCCTCAATAAAGATACCCAAGTGTTGCATATGTGTCTAATTTATAACTTGTCGGTTCTCTGAACCATTCATCTACATACTTTCCAAGGTTAATTATTCTACATTCTACATCCAGTTTCACACCATTCTCATGACAACTAAGGAAAGAGTGTCTTATATCAGTCAAAGAATAGAGGTAGTTGTAAAGTCATAGTAAGAAAGTAATCTCGGAGTATAGTCGTAGTGTCTTTGTTGGATTACACTGTGTTTTTAGTGTCAATTCTTAGGACCAGTTAATTCCACACTTATCTCTCACACTTTCCTTGTGTGTGAGATAAGTCACTTTCACTCATCTTATGCACTCATTAACATGCATATTTCATCCCACAATTCTCTTAATCTCATTTCATTTTTAAATAACTTCTATATAAACAATCCTTATAAGAACATAAGAATGGAGGAACACTGCAGAAGGCAGGTCCTTATCAAAACAAGGCAGGTCCTTATCAAAACCAATACTACCTAAGAATTTACTCCCGCACCCACGACACCAATCAAACCCAGCCCCTCCCACTCATATATCTGTCCAATCTCTTTTTAAAGCCACCCAAGGTCCTAGCCTCTATCACCCTACTCGGAAGATTGTTCCACGCATCTACAACACTGTTCGAAAACCAGTACTTGCCTATGTCCTTTCTAAATCTAAATTTATCCAATTTAAATCCGTTATTTCTGGTTCTTACTTGGTTCGATATCCTCAGTATTTTATTAATATCTCCTTTGTTTATCCCCATCATCCACTTGTACACCTCGATGATATCTCCCCTCATTCTACGTCTCTCCAGAGAGTGGAGATTCAACGCTCTAAGTCTATCTTCATACGGGAGATTTCTTATACTGTAAATCATTTTAGTCATTCTTCTTTGTATGTTCTCCAATGAATCTATATCCATCCTGTAGTAAGGAGACCAAAACTGAGCTGCATAATCCAAATGAGGTCTCACTAGTGATGTATAGAGCTGTAAAATAACTTTTGGACTTCTGTTGCTTATACTTCTTGAAATAAATCCTAGTAATCTGTTAGCCTTATTGCGCACACTTAGGCACTGTTGTCTTGGCTTTAGATTTTTGCTTACAATGACTCCCAAGTCTTTTTCACATTCTGTTTGATCAAGCTCTACTTCACCTAGTTTATAAATTCGAGGGATATTTTCATTACCAAGGACTAGCACCTTACACTTGTCCACATTGAACTTCATCTGCCACTTTTCAGACCAAGACATTAATTTGTCCAAATCCTCTGGAGTTCACTGGTATCCTCCTCAGAATGAATCATACGGCCTATTTTTGTATCATCAGCAAATTTACTCATGTCACTTACAATTCCTTCATCAAGGTCATTTATGTAAATTATGAACAACAATGGGCCTAAAACTGATCCTTGTGGAACGCCACTAGTGACTAATCCCCATTCAGATTTGACCCCATTAATGGAAACTCTCTGCTTTCTATTGGTAAGCCATGCCTCTATCCATGCTAGAACTTTACCTCCTATACCATGAGCTGCCACCTTTCTTATGAGTCTCTTGTGAGGTACTCTATCGAAGGCCTTACTGAAATCCAAGTAAACTATATCATATTCTTTATCACTGTCTACTGCCTCAAATGTTTTATTGAAAAACGCCAGTAAATTTGTCAGGCAGGAACGACCTCTCGTGAACCCATGCTGAGATTCATTAATCAAATTATGTTCTTCAAGGTGACTTCTAATAATATCAGCTATAATTGACTCTAATAATTTGCCTACTATAGATGTGAGGCTTATTGGACGATAATTTGATGGAATTGACTTATCCCCTGATTTGAATATAGGAACTACATTAGCTATCTTCCACATCTCTGGCACAACACCAGTTAGGATGGACGTATTAAACACATTCGTTAATGGCTGACTAAGTTCCATCTTGCATTCTTTAAGTACCCTGGAAAACAACTCGTCGGGTCCCGGGGACTTATTTTGCTTCAGTTTATCTATCTGTTTGATAACCATGTCCCTCGTGACAGTAATATTAGTTAACTTGAATTCTTCAGGAACTGAATAATTGTTAATTTCTGGCATCTCATTTACGTCTTCTTGTGTAAAGACTGACAAAAAATAGTCATTAAATAGAGAACACATTTCCAGTTCGTTATCCGTCAGCTGTCCATTCCCAATTTTCAGAGGTCCTACCTTTTCCCTCACCTTCGTCCTATACACTTGAAAGAACCCTTTTGGATTAGTCTTTGATTCATTAGCAACCTTAATCTCATAGTCACGTTTAGCCTTTCTAATCACCTTTTTTACTTCTCTTTTCAACTGAACATATTGGTCAATAAGGTTAACATCTTCTCTTTTGATGCGCCTATAAATTCCTCTTTTCTCCCCTAATAGATGTTTTAGCCTCCTGTTAAACCATTTGGGATCGTTATTATTTGACCTAAATTCTCTCTGGGGAATAAATATACTCTGTGCACGTTGTACATTATTAAGAAAAAAAAATCATAAACGCAGATCCCAGTCGAGATTAGACAGATGTTCTCTAAGTCCAATATAATCGGCAGAACGAAAATCAGGAACTTTTACCGTATTATCCCTATTCTCGTACTCCCAGGTAATATTAAAAGTAATGGATTTGTGATCACTTGCGCCAAGCTCTTCAGTGATCTCCAGATTATTTACAAGGGTTTCTTTATTTGACAAGACTAGGTCGAGCAAATTATTACCTCTGGTAGGCTCCGTCACACACTGCTTCAGAAAACAGTCCTGAACTACTTCCATAAAGTCACTGGACTCCAGATTACCGGTCAAAGAGGTCCAGTCAATCTGACTAAAGTTAAAATCCCCTACTATCACTACGTTATTATGTCTAGAAGTCCTAACAATTTCGTCCCAAAGAAGTCTCCCTCTATCGTGATCCAAGCCTGGAGGTCGGTATATTACACCTAGAATCAGTTTTTCTTGACCTTCTAGAAACTCTACCCAAACAGATTCTGTTAATGATCCATCTATTTTTATGCCTGTTTTTATGCAGCAATTTATATTTTCTCGTACATATAATGCAACTCCACCCCCTTTCCCATTATATCTATCTACATGGAACAACTTAAACCCCTGAATATGACACTCAGCAATCATATCCCGACTTTTGGTATTATACCATGTTTCAGTTATTGCAATGACATCAAAGTTCCAAGCACATGCTACCAAACGTAATTCGTTAATTTTATTTCTGGCGCTTCGACAGTTAGTGTAAAGTACATTGATATGTATCTTCTTGTGAACCTTTTTCATATTCAGCTTTTGTTTTACACAATTTCTGTTACTATTATTACCCTGTGTTACTCGATTACTGTTATTGTTAAGATTTATGATGTCAAAGCCTGAATCAATATTTTGACCCTCATTATTCACCATTCCTAAACCCATACCTCTAACTAATCCTAGTTTAAAGCCCTAACAACATCCTCAACTGAGCTAGAGACAGATTCAACACCTGCCCTGGATAAGTGAACCCCATCCCTGGCATACATGTCATTTCGGCCATAGAAGTGGTCCCAGTTGTCAATGAATGGGACTGCATTATCCTTACAGTGTTTGTCCAGCCAGCAATTTATACCAATCGCTCTGGACAGCCATTCATTTCCAACACACCTTCTTGGCAAAATACCATATATAACAGGGCGCCGACCCTTCTTCCTAATTATGTCTATTGCTGTCCTGTACCTTCTAACTAAATCCTCACTTCTACGCTTGCCTACATCATTGCCTCCAGCACTGAGGCAGATAATAGGATTGATCCCATTACCGTTCATGATGTTGTCAAGCCGGCTAACAATATCCTCCATCCCAGCCCCAGGAAAGCAAACCCTCTCTCTGTCTCCTACTCCTATCCTTCAAGCAGAATGCCCTATCCATATACCTAACCTGGCTATCCCCAACAACAACAATGTTTTTACCTTCCTTGGTGTCGTTCGTCGTGACGTTCCCAGTAGTCGACTCACATTCATCGGGTAGCACGGAGAAGGCCTTCGATGTTTCCACAACAGTTTCCACAGCAGTCTCTTTCTTCTTCATCGTTTCTAACTCTCCATTCGTTTTCTTGATCTTCAACTTCGTTCCTTGAAGTCCGGCCACTGCCCAGGTTCCCTTCTTGACCTGAGGACTCACAACAGGAGGACTACTACGAATCCTCTTGTTTTCCTCCGTCAATCGCCGAATCTCAAGCTTCGCTACCCTCAATTCCTCCTTAAGCTGCTGGTAAAGTTGCTCAATGGACGGCATCTTGGTTCAGTCCACAGAGCAAAAGTGGTTCAGTCCACAGAGAACCCTAGACACGTCCTCTCTGAGCTAAGAACAGATCACCTCTCCTGAATGAACAAACATTCAACACATTTTCATTCAGTCCTGAACGGTCAAGCACATTCACCCAACACATCTCAATTCAGACCTGAACATTCATACGTAATCAACACATTCTCATTCAGACCTGAACGAACATTTTGAAACACTTATGACATTCTCTTTCTCATGCTAAACCCCCCACAAACACTTTATTCAAAGTTTCTCCAGGCATCTCAAGTAATAACATTGTTTATACGAGAGGATTCCGAAATGAAACACATGATTCATTTGGGAATCCACAAATGGAACAGGATTCATTTGAGGATCCCGAAGAGAGTAAACATTTCATCACAAATTACAGTTCGGATCAAACTTTATGTTTATCAAACACTTATGTATCCTACTCTTCTTCTCTCAAAAAAAAGTCTTCCTCAGACTCTCTGCATATAAAGATATTTTCTAGGTCATTCGTATCACCGAACATTTTCAATTTATTAACCATTAATTTTAAAGAAAGATTTTCTCTATAAAATTGGTATAAAATACCGACACAATGGAAAAATAAACACATAAGTAGTATAATGTGATCCTTTATTGACAACGTTTCGCCCACGCAGTGGGCTTTATCGAGTCACAAACGTTTGTGACTCGATAAAGCCCACTGCGTGGGCGAAACGTTGTCAATAAAGGATTACATTATACTGCTTATGTGTTTATTTTTCCAGGAACATGGATATAATATTCTCTATCACCTGACCTTACTTCACCTAGCTCTTGTTCGACTCCCGCCCATCTGTCACCAACTAACCTAACAATTTCCAGGAGCTTCTCTATGGAAGAGAGATTCCCCATGATTAGGATCAAATTTCCTAAGTTCCCATGAAGTTCTCCATGGAACAAACAGAACTTACTAAAGTCTCAAGGACATGTCTGACTATAACACTGGGAAAGTGTAACTCTTAAGTGAAGGTCAAAGCGTTCCACCAGGGTAATATTAATCTTATTTCACCTTACTATACTTATCCAACAACCTTATTTAACTTATTAAACCAATTAAAATCATTGTTTAAATATTATTAAACGTTCACTAATTTAAGTTGCTTCCCCATTTTGTAAGGTCACCTCACCCCATCTCTCTACCTCTCTCTACATATCTCTACATCTCTCTACCTCTCTCTAGCATCTCTCTACACCTCTCTACCTCTCTCTAGCATCTCTCTTTCTACTACTCTTACTACCATGTCTCTATCTCTCTCTACTACCTCTCCACCACATCATATCTCCCTTCCTATCTCCCTTCCCATCTCCACACTTTATATATCCATCATCCTATTCACACCTTTCTCCATCAGTGCCAAACACCGTCTGCGCCCCACTTGTATATTTTTATTTATCATCCCCTCTTTATCTCAGTGTCTGTCATCCCTCTTTCTTTCATTGCCCATTATTAGCTTATTGCCACCCACTATTTCTCTAAATGCTCACTTCCCCTCCTCACACGCTCTCTCTGCCCATATCCCTTTCTGCCATTGCCCTAATACCTCTTCTCCTGTTTTCTCCAACTTTTCTCCATGCCCTCTCAGAACTTCTAAACCCCTTCATGCCACTTTCCAGCCTCGCAGATCTGCTCATTTCACTCTTTCAGACCCTCACGTTTTACTTGTAAGATCTTCTTCACCTGCCTACTTCTCCTTAAGGGAGAAGAGATGGTGCCTAGATGCGGGTGAAGAGCTATTGATGCTTTGAATATAGAGGTATTCTCCCCTTCATTAGATCAAGTACGTTTATCTCCCCTCTCCCAGGTGCTATATGATCCCTAAGGGCTTAGCGAGTCGCAATGAATATAATTCCTCCTACTTCTTCCCACTTTTCTTATTACTTTTCTGAGGCAGCATCTTGGCACTAGCATAGCAGGGACAGAGCGTGGGGGCTCCCTCGTCACCTCACTACTACTCGTTGCTCACTGCCTCTTTCATTACTCCATTCCAGAAGGTTTTATCGTGTCCCGACCCACACTACTGCCGATAACATCCATTTACTCTGCAGAAATTTATCTTCACGAATGACAGCGCTAGTTCTCATGTTTATTTGCTACTGTTGCAACTAACTTATGGTCTGTGTGTGTTGTGTGTGTGTGTGTGTGTGTGTGTGTGTGTGTGTGTGTGTTTGTATTGCGTGCGCGTTAACAAATATGTGCGTGTTCCAGTCTCAAAAACATACGAAAATAATACACCAACTCAGGTTATTTACACTGATCTTAGCAAGGTGCTTAAAATCTGTGTTGATTAATAAGAAATCTCCCAAACTTTTAAGCCTTGTCATCCTCCAGGTAAGCCTTGTCATCCTCCAGGTAAGCCTTGTCATCCTCCAGGTAAGCCTTGTCATCCTCCAGGTAAGCCTTGTCATCCTCCAGGTAAGCCTTGTCATCCTCCAGGTAAGCCTTGTCATCCTCCAGGGTTGACGTAAGTAATGAGTTTCTCAAACAAATTAAGAGTTTAACTGATCAGCGTCCTTACTCAACCTTAACTTGACTTACATAGAATTAGGCTCTTTGCTACACCATAATATTCATATTATGTATTACAGATGTTTGAACACATGCTGGACTTGCCTCGTATAGTCTCGTGGTAAACAAAGGGACGTTAGGAGGAGAGGTGAGGCAACTTGTGTTTTTGATGTGGCTGATCCTCTACCTCAAAGACAAACTGGTGCATTATCCTTTCCTTC
>WNWK01035511.1:0-19722 GCA_009830355.1 Cherax destructor | reverse complement strand
TCCTGGGGTATCCCTAAAGCTCTGTCTCCCTCCCTCTCCTAATCCTGAACCTTTTATCCCCCCCCTCTCATGGGTATCCTTTTTGTTACCCCCCCTTTTTGGGGTTCGAATTTTTCCCATTTTCCTGGGTTTTCCCGAAGTTCTGTTCCTCCGCTCCTGGGTATCCAAGTTCTGCTACCCCTCCCCCTTTGGATACCAAATCCTATCCCCCCTCCTGGGTTTAAAGTCTTTTTCCCCCTCCCCTGGAAAACCCCTAAATCTGTACCCCTCCTCGGGTTTTAATTTTTTTCTACCCCTCATCCCCTGATTTAAATTTTCTGCTACCCCTTTTTGGGGTTATAACCTCGTTTTCCCCTTTTAGGGTTTTTGGCTCTGCTACCCCTCCTTTTTGGGTTATTTCGTTTGTTCCCTCCTCCCAGGGTTATAAAGCGCTTCCCCCCCCTCCGGGGGTTTCCCTAAACTTTCTTCCCCTTTTGGGTTCCTTTGAATCTGATCTTTCCCCCTCTCCGGGGTTTACCAAACCTGTTCACTCCTCTCGGGTTCCTTTTTGTTTTTTTCCCCCTCCTCTCCTAGGTGTCCTTCTGTATCCCTCCTCCCTGGTTCCCTGCCCTCTGCCCCCTTTTCCCTTTCAGGGGTTTTTCCCCCAAGCTCTGCTGTCCCTTCCTTTGGGGGATCCCGGTTTGCTTTCCCCCTCTCCGGGGTATCCGGGGCCCTTTTTTTCCCCCTCCTTCCGGGGTGTTTTGGCCCTGCTCTCCCCCTTCCTGTGTATCCTTTAGTTTTTTCCCTTTTTCTCCTGGGTATCCCAAAAGTTTTTTCCCCTCCTCTCCTGGTTTGGGCCCTCTTCCCTCCTCTTCGGGTGTCCCAAGTTCTGCCCCCCCTCCTCTCCGGGGTGTATCGGCCCTTTTCCCCCCCCTCCCCCCCGGGGAATTTTTTTTCCCCCCTCCTCTTCGGGGTGTACCTAAAGCCTGTCCCCCTCCTCTCCTTTTGAAACTCTGTTCTCCCTCTTCTCCGGGGTATACCTAACCGTCCCCCTCCCTACGGGGTTTTCCTAAAGCTCTGACCCCCTCCTCCCTTGTCCCCATTTTTTCCCTTTTTGGGGTATCCCTAAGTTTGTCTCCTTCCTCCCGGGGTATCCTGGCTCTGCCCTCCTCTCCGGCCTAAGCCTGTTTCCCCTCCCTTGGGCTCTGTTTCCTCCTCCCTTTTACCTAGTTTTTCCCTTCCTTCCTCTGGGTATCCGGGGAAGCTCTGCCCCTCCTTCCGGGTTCCTGGGCCTCCCCTTCCTTTTTGGCCCCTGAAGCTCTGCCCCCTCCTTCCGGGGTTTCTAAGCTCCCCCCTTCCTTTCCGAACCAGTCTGCCCTCCTTCCTTATCCAGCTCTGTTCCTCCTCTCCTGGGTGTACCTGAAGCCTTTTCCCCTCCTTCCGGTGTACCTAAGCTCTTTTCTCTTCCTCCCCGGGGTATACCTGAAGCTCTGTTCCTTCCTCCCCGGGGATCCTAACTCTGCTCTCCTTCCCCCCTCCTTTTTTTTGGGTGTACCAAAGCCTGCTCTCCCCCCTCTCCTGGGTTCCTGGCCTGCCTCCCCCCTTTCCCCCTTCCCCCTTTACCTAAACTCTGTCCCTCCCCCGGGGTTATAACCTGCTTTTCCTCCCCTGGGTTCCTAACCTTTTTTCCCCCTTTCCCCTGGGGGACCTAAGCTCTGCCCCCTTCCTCCCCGGGGTATCCTGGTTTGTTTCCTTTCCCTGGGTGTCCTAAGCCTGTTCCTCCTCTCCTGGTCCTGGCTCTCTTCCCCCTCACCGGGATCCTGAACTCTTTTTCCCCCTCTTGGTTCCAAAAGCCTGTCTCCCCTCTCCGGGTATACCTAAGCCTGTTCTCCTTCCTCTCCGGGGTATACCTGAAGGGCTTTTGATTCAATTTAAAAGGGCAAAATTATTTTAAATTTTTTAGTTTTTTTTTAATATATTGGACATTATTGGGTCTTAGCCTGTTCCCTTCCCATCCCGTCTTTCCTTCCCCCCTTTACCCTTCGTTACATTTACCTTTCCCATCCCCCCCCATGTCTCCTTCCACCCATTACATACATGACTGCAGTCACCCATCACGACTCCCTGCGAAGCTTTCACTTTTTCACATTTCACCCTCTCTCACCCTTTCATTCTTTTATTTTTACTTCTTTTACATTTACTTTTCTTATATTTTTCTTTTTTTTTCTTTTTATTTTTATTTTTTTTTTACATTTTACTCTTTTTTACTTTTTACTTTTTTTTACATTTACCATTTTCAACTTTTACTTTTTTTTTTTATATTTTTTATTTTTCTTTTCTTTTCACTTTTCTTTACACTTCACTTTTCACTTACCTTTTTTCACACTTCACATCTTCACACTTACCATCTTTTCACACTTCACCTTTTCTTCATTTTCACTTTTTTTCACACTTCACCCTTTCACACTTACCTTTCTTTATTTTTTTAATTTTTTTCACATTTCCTTTCTATATTTACCTTTTTTTTCAACTTTTCCCTTTTTTTCATATTTTTTTTTTTCTTTTTTACATTACTTTTCATACTTTTACTTTTTATACTTCACTTTCTTTAATTTTTTTTCATTTAATTTTCTTTTACACTTCCCCTTTTTTCATACTTACCTTTCATTTCACTTTTTTCACACTTCTTCTTCTATACTTCACCTTTTTTCTTTCTTCACATTTCACTTTCTTTCATTTCACTTTTTCAATTTTCATAATTTTACATCTTCCTTTCTTTAACTTTTAATTTTCTTTTATATTTTACCTTTTCTTTACACTTCAATTTTCAATTTCACATCTTCACACTTACCTTCACATTTTACTTTTTCTTTACACTTCACTCCCTTTATACTTCACCTTCTTCACACTTTTACCTTCTCAATTTCACATCTTCACATTTTACATCTTCACTTACCTTCTCTAATACTTCACCTCTTTTACACTTCACCTCTCTCACATTTCACCATCTTCACATTCCTTTCACACTTACCTTCACATTTCACCTTCTTCACACTTCCTCCTTCTCTTTTTACTTACCTTCAACTTCATATTCTTCACACTTCACCCTTTCACACTTCACCCTCTCTCACACTTCACCTTCTCTCACACTTCACCTTCTCTAATACTTCTACTTCTCTCACACTTCACTCTCTTTACACTTCACTTTCTCACATTTCACATCTTCACATTTACCATCTCTCACATTTACCTTTCACACTTATCCTTTCACTTCCTTTTTACACTTAATTTTTTTTACACTTACCCCTTTTACTTACCTTTTTTAAACCCCTCTCTTTCAACTTACCTTTTTTCAAAATTCATCCTTTACACTTAATTCTTTTTACACTTCACCTTTCTTTTTACTTAACTTCACATTTTACCATCTTTCACACTTAATCATCTCACACTTCACCTTTCTTTACACTTACCCTTCACAGCCCAATCTTTTTACACTTCAATTTTCACACTTACCTCTTTTTACACTTATCCTTCACATTACCTTCTCCTAAAATCACTCTCTTTACACTTGACTTTTTTTCACACTTACACACACTTCACACTTCCCTTTTCATCTCCCTTTTATATTTTACTTTCTAATACTTACCATCTTCACACTTACCTTACTTCACCCTTTCTGCACCTTTCATATTCACGCTTCCCCTTTAATTTACTTCTCCCCACTTACCTTTCACACGTTTACCCTTTTACACTTCACCTTCTCTCACACTTCACCCTCTCTCACATTTCACCCTCTCTCACACTTCACTATCTCTCACACTTCACCATCTCTCACACTTCACCTTCTTCTCATTTCCCTTCTCTTCACACTTACCTTTCACACTTACCTTCTTCACACTTCACATTTTCAACTTCACTTTTTCCCTATATTATCTTTTTTTACATTTCACCTTTCTTTTTTACATTTTCACTTTCACACTTCACCTTCTCTCACATTTCCCCATCTTCACATTTCACTATTTTCACACTTACCTTCTTCTCATATTTACCTTTTTTCACACTTCACCCTTCTTCACACTTCACTTTTTTCATATTCACCTTTTTACACTTCCCCTTTTTTTCATACTTTCACCTTCTCTCACACTTCTCCTTCTCTCATACTTCACCTTCTCTCACACTTCACCTTCTCTCATACTTCACCTTCTCTCATACTTCACCTTCTCTCACACTTCACCTTCTCTCATAATTCACCTTCTCTCACACTTCTCCTTCTTCTTTTTTCTTTTTTCTTCATACCTAATTCTCTCACACCTTTCTTCTATACTTCACCTTCTTTTCACACTTTTCTACATTTTCACTTTGTCTATACTTCCCTTTTCTCATTTCACATTTTCTCACACTTCTCCTTTCTTCACATTACCCTTCTCAATTTCACCTTTCAAAACTTCCCCTTCCTTCACATTTTCACCTTTTTTCTCATATTACCTTTTCTCTCACACTTCACCCTTTTTCACATTTCACATCTTCCACTTACCCTTTCACACTTAATTTTTTAAATTTAATTCTCTCACACTTCCCCTTTTCTTCATACTTACCTTTCACACTTAACTCTTCACTTTTTCACCATTTTCTCAACTTACCATTTTCTCACATTTTTACCTTTCAAATTTTTTTCCACTTCTTTCACATTTCACTTTCACATATCACTATCTTCACACTTCCTTTCCCAATTTTTTCACTTCTCACATTTCACCTTTCTTAAACTTCACCTTCCCACACTTAAATTTTCACACTTCATATTTTCACACTTCACCTCTCTCTACACTTCACCTTCTCACACTTCACCTTCACACTTCCCCTTTCTAATACTTTACTTTCTACACTTAATTTCTTCACATTTCACTTTCTCACATTTCACCATCTTCACACTTCACCCTCTTCACACTTACCCTTTCTTTTTCACATTTTTTAAACTTTTTTCACACTTCACCTTTTTTCACACTTACCTTTTTCTTCAACTTCCACTTTTTCTTTCATTTTCACTTTTCCTTTCTTTTCATTTTTCTTTTCATTTTTCACCTTTTAAATTTTTTCCCCATTTTCTACACTTCAATTTATCTTACACTTAATTTTCTTTCAACTTACTTTTTCCCCACAGAAATCTTTCACACTTGCATTTCAACTTACCTTTCACACTTCATCCTTTCACACTTACCTTTCCTAAAAATCACTCCACACTTGACCTTCTTCATACTTACACACACTACACTCTACACTTTTCAATTTCTTTCACACTTCACCTTTCTAACACTTTCACATCTTCACACTTACCTTCTTTTTTATTTTCTTTTTTCTTTCACTCTTTTTTTCCATATTTACGCTTTAAATTTACTTCTTCACACTTTCCCCTTTTCTTCACATCTTTACCCTTTTTAACTTACTTTTTCATACTTACCTTTTCTTTTATTTTTTCACTTTTCTTTTCTTTTATTTTTTCACCTTTTTCCCAATTTTCTCCCTTTTCACTTTTTACTTTCATTTTTCTTTTCAACTTCACTTTTCTAATTTACTTTTCTTTTTTCTAACATTTTCACTCCTTTTTGTCACATTCCTCCTTCACATTTCTACCTTCTTTTTACACTTCACCTTCACACTTTCACCCTTCTCTCACACTTCACCTTTTCTCACACTTCACCCTTCTCTTCTCTTTTCACTTTCTCACACTTCAACTTTCTTACACTTCCCCTTTTCTCTCAAAACCCCCCTTCTCACACTTCACCCTTTCTCAAAACCACTTTTCTTACACTTCCCCCTTCTTTTACACATCCATTTCCTTCACACTTAAATTATCTCACACTTCACCCTTTTTCATTTCTTCACCCTTTTTTCAACTTATTTTTCTTCATTCACCTTTCACATTTCCCCCTTTTCTAAATTTAAACTTCTACATTTACCTTTTTTATTTTTTCACCTTCTTCAATTTTCACCTATTCACATTTTCACCTTTTTCAATTTACCTTTTTTTCACTTTTTCACCCTTTCTTTATTTCTTCCTTTCTTTACATTTTACTTTTCCTTTAATTTTTTTTTTCACATTTCCCCTTTTCTTACTTTCATTTTTTTTCATTTTTTCACTTTTTTCCATATTCACTTTTCCCCAACTTCTCCCTTTTTTCTCACACTTCACCCTCTCTAACATTTCACCCTCTCTCACACTTCACCCTCTCCCACACTTCACCCTCTCTCACACTTCACCCTCTCACACTTCACCCTCTCTCACACTTCACCCTCTCCCATACTTCACCCTCATTCACACTTCACCTTTTCTACATTTTTACCCTTTCTAAATTTTCACCTTTCTACACTTACTTACTTCACACTTATCCTTTCTTTCATACTTACCTTCACACATCACCTTTCTTCACATTACTTTCACTGTTCACTTTCCACTTATCCTTTCTTACACTTATCTTTCTTCACACTTCAAACTTCTCACACTTCCCCCTTTCCCCACACTTCACCCCTCTACACTTCACCCTATTCACACTTCCCCTTTTTCACACTTCACCTTCAAAATTTTTTCCCCCTTCCCACACTTACCTTTCTCCCACACTTCCCCCTTTCATTTTTTCCCCCCTTTCATACTTCATTTTTCCTTTTACACTTCCCCCTTCCCCCATACTTCCCCCTTTTATTCACACTTCACCTTTTCTCACACTTCAATTGTAACCATGACTTACTGTACAAAGTATGTGACTTGTAGCTTCTGATTCCAACAGCAGCATGTAAGAATAGTCAACATATTAATGAATCAAGGGATGTACAAGATGTGCATAGTCAAAAAAAAAAAAAAAAAAAAAAAAAAAAAACTGTAGTACAAAGCATGTCAATGTTTGTGATGTAAACGAATGCAGTTTTCATTTCCAACACCAGGATGGGTTTTGTTTATACAGTAACACAGCCTCTCCTCACTTAACCCTTTCGGGGTTTCGGACGTACTAGTACGGCTTACGCGCCAGGGTTTTGGTCGTACTAGTTCGCCTAAATTCTAGCGCCCTCAAATCAAGCAGAAACAGGCTGGTAGGCCTAGATGTGAGAGAATAGGTCTGTGCTGTCAGTGTGAGCAGTATAAAAAAATCCTGCACCACACAGTGCATAATGAGGAAAAAAAAACTAACTTTTTTTGGTTTAAAACAGCGACTTTGCAGTCTATTTTCGTATGGTATTTATGCTTGTATTCTCGTTTTCTTAGACTCATTTGATAGAATGGACGATATATTACAGAAATAGAGATAATTTTGACTGGTTTCACGATGACAAGTACCTTGAAACTGAGCGCAAAGTAGCAAAAATGTTCGATTTTTGCCTATGTTCAAGAGTAAACAAATCATGCCATGCGTCCAATACACATCAACTGGGTAGTCTAATATTCTTGCACAAGTGCGCTGATATTATTTATACCATTTATACAATGATGCAGTTGTATACATAACAGTAAATCTTTTATTTTTTGTGAGAATAAAAATTCAAAATGGAAAGCAAAAGTAATGTAAAAGGGGCCTGGAGACGTGACTAATGAACAGATAAAATGTTATTTGAGTGCCAGGAATGTCTGTCTCATTTATTCTGGACCCTATTTTGAAATTGGCATCTTTTGAAATTTGTGTGAAATTGGCCAAATTGCGAATTTCTGACCACCTTATTGGGTAGTTGAAATCGGTAAATTGGCTGTTTCTTGTACTCAATTGATAGAACAAATGGAATTCTAGCAAAATAGCTATAATTTTGTAGACTGAAACATTGGAATTTGCCGAAAATAAGGCTCAAAGTGGGCGAAATCGCTGATGCGTAAATGTCATCGATACCGCTAACTTCGCGAAAGCATAATTCCGTTAGTTTTTGATCAAATTTCATAATTTTGGTGTCGTTGTGATCGGAAAAAGATTCCCTATCATTTCAAAAGACAAAATAAAATAAAAAATCCGAAAAATTTGGGAACCTGAGAACGAGTTTCGGAGAGGGCCTGTGGACCCCCAAAGGGTTAATGATGGAGTTATTTTGGAATAAAGATACCTAACTGTTGCACATCCTACTTATCATTAAACTTTTAGCGGGGATGTGTGTTTTGTCTGGGATCTGATGAGTGTCATCAGTCGATATTTGAGTTATGACGGGTTTTAGGTAATTTGGTGTTGTAGATACCCACACACGTATCATACACGAAGTGAGGATCATTAGGCAGCAGCACAGACTGAATAATGTTGCATTCACATAGCAACGCATTTGTGAAACAAAACCCATTTTTTTTTTTTTTTTTTTTTTAGATATTGAGAGTATGAGTGTTGAAACTTCGGTTGCTGCTAAGGTGTATACAGTGGTACCCTGAGTTTCAAACAGCTCCCAACTCAAACAATTATGTAAGTGTATTACTGTAAGTGCTTTTGTAAGTGTTTTTGGGGGTCTGAAACGGACTAATCTAATTTACATTATTCCTTATGGGAACAAATTCATTCGGTAACGGCACTCGAACAGCCTTCTGGAATGAATTATGGCCAAAACTCGGGGTACCACTGTACTTAAAAAATTAACTTCATCTTTCAGTGTGTATTGTTTACCCTTATTTTCAACTGTATGTTTAGCTTTATTTCCAAACACTACGTTGAAGTGTTATTAAATATTGAATGATAATTGTCATGCAAGTAGATAATGTACGTATTTTTAATAGCTCATGAACAGTAGACAATATAGCCGTCTCCCTCAAAGCTTCTCTACATAGTTCAATTTTTTTTTATAAATGCATTTGAAAAACTACTTCCAAAATTGAATAGCATGGAAAAGGCCTTCATAGTATACATGCTATTCAATTTTGCCTAAACTTTTTTCCAATTGGATTTACAAAGAAAAATAAATTCCAATATAGTTCTACAAGAGTTGACTAATGGCAAACAAATGGTTAAAGTTGCTGGGAGTCTACAATGTTACCCTGGGGCTCCCTGATGTTGATAGGTAGAGTTGATCAAGTAGTGTCACTGGTGGGTACAAGTTGGTGTGTCAGTAAATTAACACTTCGTGTATGTGAGAGCATGGTCTCTTAATTCCATAACAATCACTTAAGCAGCATTAAGAGGCATTAATAGTAATCATAATTCGACTTTATATTTGTTGTTTGTATACCTTTAACGTCCTTATATATAAGCAAATAATAATTATTGCCACTGTAGTCTAAAGTTAGGCTTAACATTGCCAGAAATGCTCTGCATAACCAAGGACTTTCTGCCTGTACAATCAAATGTTATCATCACTGTATAAACATTGTATCATGGGTAAATAAATTGACTATTCATTGTTTTCTAGAGATTAAGAGGTAGTCGGGTATTTTTGGCATCATTTGTACTTTTTTCTGGACAAACCAAAATGGCCAGAATAAAGAACATTGCTCAGTTATGAATGCATATATGAATTTTTTTCAAATTTATAAAAAAGGACATCTTAAACCAAGTGTTGAAGCACTGAAGGAAAGGAAAGTGATGGGAGAAAACTAGTGTAGACAGATGCATTTTTATCCTTGGTCTAAATGGTACTATTACATGCCAAGTGAAACAATTGTATCCTGGTGTAGCTGTCAACCAGTACTTAAGTGGCAGGACAAAGGGGTTACACTAACCAAAAGGCTCTTACTATTTAAAAAAAAAAATTCCTGTCAAAAGCAGCAATGCTTGAAAATCTTTATACAGTGAACCCCAGAGTTTCAGCCATAATTCATTCCAGAAGGCTGTTCAAGTGCCATTACCGAACGAATTTGTTCCCATGAGGAATAATGTAAAATAGGTTAGTTCGTTTCAGACCCCCAAAAATACACTTACAAAAGCACTTACAATATTACACTTACATAATTGTTTGAGTTTTGAGGTGGTCGAAACTTGAGGGTCCGCTGTACTGTAAATTTATATACACAACACATCGGCTGTTTCCCACCAAGGTAGGGTGGCCCGAAAAAGAAAACTTTAACCATCATTCATCTTTAACCCTTTCAGGGTTTCGGCCGTACTAGTATGGCTTACGCGCCAAGGTTTTTGACGTACTAGTACGCCTAAATTCTAGCGCCCTCAAATCAAGCGGAAACAGGCTGGTAGGCCTAGATGTGAGAGAATGGGTCTGTGCGGTCAGTGTGCGCAGTATAAAAAAAATCCTGCACACCACAGTGCAAAATGAGGAAAAAAAAAAACTCCGACAGTGTTTTTTGTTTAAAACAGCGACTTTGCAGTCTATTTTCGTATGGTATTTATGCTTGTATTCTCGTTTTCTTGGTCTCATTTGATAGAATGAAAGACATATTACAGAAATAGAGATAATTTTGATTGGTTTCACGATGAAAAGTACCTTGAAACTGAGCGCAAAGTAGCAAAACGTTCGATTTTTGCCGATGTTCAAGAGTAAACAAATCATGCCATGCGTCCAATACACATCAACTGGCGAGTCTAATATTCTTTCACAAGTGCGCTGATATTATTTATACCATTTTTACAATGATGCAATAGTATACAGTAGACCCCCGAGTAACGTAAAAACTTCATCCCACAAGCCTGCTCAAGTGCCATTACCGAACGAATATACTCCCTTAAGGAATAATGTCACGTAGGTTAGACTATTTCAGACCCCCAAAAATACACTTCCACAAGCACTTACAATATTATACTTACATAATTGTACGATTTCCGGGGTGTTCGTTACTCGGGGGTCCACTGTACATAACAAAATCTTCAAATTTTTTGAGAATAAAAATTCAAAATGGAAAGCAAAAGTAATGTAAGAGGGGCCTGGAGACGTGACTAATGAACAGATAAAATGTTATTTTAGTGCCAGGAATTTCTGTCTTGTTTATTCTGGACCCTATTTTGAAATTGGCATCTTTTGAAATTTGTGTGAAAATGGCCAAATTGCCAATTTCTGACCACTTTATTGGGTAGTTCAAATCGGTAAATTGGCGGTTTCTTGTACTAAATTGATAGAACAAATGGAATTCTAGCAAAATAGCTAAAATTTTAGTAGACTGAAACATTGGAATTGGCCGAAAATATGGCTCAAAGTGGGCGAAATCGCCGATGCGTAAATATCGTCTATACCTCTAACTTCGCGAGAGCATAATTCTGTTAGTTTTCCATCACATTTCATACTTTTGGTGTCATTATGACTGGAAAAAGATTATGATTTCATAATAATTTTTTTTTTTTCTGAAAATTTTTCGACCCTGAGAACGAGTTTAAGAGAGGGCCTCTCGACTCTGAAAGGGTTAACCATCATAATGTTGCAGTTTTATAACTGCAGTGTAACCGTGCCTCTGGCACACTTACACTACAGTTATAAAACTGCAACATTAACACCTCTCCTTCAGAGTGCCGGCACTGTAACATTGAAACTGAAACATGGTTAAAGCCTCATACTACAGATATCTATGCCATTCCTGGTTACACAGCCATACACAATTGTCGGCCAGACCAACAAGGAGGTGGCACAGCTATGTTCTACTCAGACCAGCTTGAATGTATTAACAATACATGCACAAGAGATGAACATGGAGAATATATAATAGCTAAATTTAAATCCAAATATCTACAAAAACCTTTCACAGTTATAAACATCTATAGATTACCACAGTCAAACATTCAGCAATTTAGTGAAAAATTAGGAAGTATGATTACTGATGCACACATGAACAAAGACCACTTAATCCTCACAGGAGACTTCAATATAAACCTCCTACAAGATCAGGACCCACTAGTAACTGAATTCACAAACACTGAGCAACTGCTTGCTGCTCCCGACAATAACAAAACCTACGAGAATCTCTGAGACCTGTGCCCCTCTATTAGACCATATCTGGACTAACACCATATCCCCATTAAAATCAGGCATAATCAGACAATACCACTGACCACTACCCAACCTTTCTCATAACAAATCTCGGAAAATTACCACTAGAGACTACTAAAGTTACCTTCAGACTACATAATGAGACAGGTATAAATAGCTTTATAACAGCTATGACAAACATTGACTGGCAAACAGAAATAGACAACTTCCCAGATACTGACTTATGTATTAATAATTTTCTTAAAAAGACCCAATACCTCTATAATAAGCACTGCCCTAAAAAAACTAAACAAATCACAACTAAAAGATTAAATAGTCCCTGGCTAACCCCCAGCATACTCAAATCCATTAATATAAAGCACCTATATGGAATATTACATACTTAGCTAATTATTTCCACAACACTTACATTATAATGATCACGTAAACTAACTGCAATGCAATTAATTGTTTTAAATTGTTATCTCACTCAATTAGTTGCATTGCTACAATTAATTGATATGTTCAACTTATATTCAAACTTTATAACTTAGATATGCAACTTTACTTATTTTATAAATTATCAACCATAACTTTTTACCATGTAGTCTAGAATTAAGTAGTCCTAAGAATGCCCGCAATGCACAGCATATTAGGGGCTTTTGGCATGTACATCTCATTAATAACTAAGTAATAACTATGTAATAACTATGTATAACTATTTCTTCCATATATAATTGTACAATGTCTCAATAAAGTATTTTATTTTATTTTATTTTGGAGGCATGAAAAATAAAACAAATATACGTTTGGGGCAGTAGCGGTAAGAACGTATATATACGTTTGGACCGTTTAAGGGTTAATACAGTGAAACCTCGGTGTTCGAACATACTGGACTTTGAACAAACCGGAGTCGAAACAATTTTGTTCAAAAAAAAATTGGTTAGGTCTTTTAATGTTTTTCTGGAGTATGAATGCGCTGACTTCTTTAAAATTCAGTTGTAAAAAACAGAAATTTACATGAATGCGCCATTTAAAAAAAAACTTTGAAGTGACCTCTGAGACTGACCTGACTCTCAGACTTTTGGAAGAGTCGGTTCAACATCCTCTAGTGTGAGGCTTGTGATAATTAAAAACCTGGGGAATACTGTTTCCAACACTGAACTTTTCGCAGTTCAAACACCACCTGGGAACCAATTAAGTTCAAACACTGGGGTTCTACTATCTTGATTGTGCACACCATACCCATCCTGTGGGTGGTAGTCAAAAGATTAAGGAGTCCAGGTTCTGGGCTGCATATGGAATACGTCAGGTTTGCAGATCCAGCAATTAGCAGTATTTACTGCATTATACAACTTCAGACTGCTTTTCTCTGGTACTGCATAAGCCATGTGTGTGCATAAACATCTGATGGTTGTCAAATACACAGTTTGTGGTAGCTATAGTCATGGCAAACCTAGGGAATGTGGGAGAGCTGTCACTCTGTACACTTATTGGTTCAATAGATTTTTAAATGGGTGCTATCATTTTTGCTTCTTTTTTACTAACCAAATAAAGTTTTGGGAACTATATTTAATCCCATAAAACTTTATGCGCTTACAATACTGTGGCTATTTTAGGCACAGTGGGTGTGTAATATATATTTTTCTTATATTTCCTTATAGGTTAACACATGTCTAGCATTTTATATAATTTGAGCACTTTACATTTAAATTTCCTGTTTCATGTATGTACGTGCACCGTGCGTTTGCATTAGAATGGTTTAGCTGAAATGCACATGCATGCTAGTGGCTATCTTTGTGTTTAACTATTTTATTATATGTAAACTACACACTGTATACTACACAAAGAAATAAAGTTGTTTGTTTGGTATGCTTAAAGAAACTTGTAATGAGCCAATCTTACCCCTCTAGTTCTAACAACTTGTAATGGAAATAAGTCACTGACTTTCTTGTGTTATCCCAGGTTCTCTACACATATTCTGCTATGTATGATAATCTATGTAACTGTATTTGTGTATACCTGAATAAACTTACTTACTAATTTTACCCCTGTGATCTTTCCTCTAGTTCTAACAACTTGTAATGGGTCACTCTTACCCCTGTGATCTTTCCTCTAGTTCTAACAACTTGTAATGGGTCACTCTTACCCCTGTGATCTTTCCTCTAGTTCTAACAACTTGTAATGGGTCACTCTTACCCCTGTGATCTTTCCTCTAGTTCTAACAACTTGTAATGGGTCACTCTTACCCCTGTGATCTTTCCTCTAGTTCTAACAACTTGAAATGGGTCAATCTTACCCCTGTGATCTTCCTCTAGTTCTAACAACTTGAAATGGGTCAATCTTACCCCTGTGATCTTTCCTCTAGTTCTAACAACTTGTAATGGGTCAATCTTACCCCTGTGATCTTTCCTCTAGTTCTGGCAGCCTGTGATCTTATTTCCCTCATGCACTTACATCTTGACTATGCAAATCATCACTACACAAGTGAACGTGTTCAATGTAATTCCAGTACTGTATCTGTTGTGTGGGGTACGTATTTTTATTCTTTTAAACATCTCTGTGGAAAATTAAAAAAAAAAAAAAAAGTATTGCAAAAAAATATCGATTTATTTCAAGGTATAAAAGTATGATTTGTATGCAGTTTTTATATACGTACAACATACAGATGTATTTTTAAAGAGTCAAGCGGTGGTAAAACTTTCATTTTTTTACCCATTCCATTAGTAAGTAGGCAAGTTTATTTAGGTACAGGTACTCATAAGTAGTTACATAAGTTTAGGTGACTAATTTACAGTGACATGTGTAAATTACCAGGATAAACTGATACAGCCATGGCTAACATCTTGCTATTACTACAGTACTGTAGACTGTATCCTTTCATCAAATTTACATCTACTACAGCAGTGTCCAAAGTGAACAACACATTGACACTTATATAACTGAACCATCAACTTAGTTGAAATTTATGTAATATATGCCAGTACATTAAATCCCAGCAGGTAGGCAGCCGGAAATTGACTTTCAACACCTTCCCCGGACACTCGTGCCACCAAGGTAGGCAGACTATTAACAGGATGAGTAATATACCACAACTTCCCCAGGACACTAACTTGCCACCAAGGTAGGCAGACTATTAACAGGATGAGTAATATACCACAACTTCCCAGGACACTAACTTGCTGCCAAGGTAGGCAGACTATTAACAGGATGAGTAATATACCACAACTTCCCAGGACACTAACTTGCTGCCAAGGTAGGCAGACTATTAACAGGATGAGTAATATACCACAACTTCCCAGGACACTAACTTGCTGCCAAGGTAGACAGACTGTTAACAATATAAGTATAATATGCCACCACCACAACACCAACTTACCGCCATGGGAGGAAGACACACTGTAAATGGGATGAGCATAATGTACCACCAAGCACAAAAGCCTGCCACCCAGATCGCAGCAAATATCAGCAGCACCAGCCACAGTATCTGCCATAGGATACCTCCAGATCCACGCTCTGATGTGCCGCTGCCTCCTGCACCACCTCCGCCCTCCCCGATTCCTGCGCCAAATCCCATTTTATTACCTGCAGGAAAATGTGGCTGTTAAATTACAATACTGTATTATCAGCAGCTTGTTTTTGTTTTAATATTACTTTAGTGGATAGCACTAAATCCACAAATTATACAGCACCTGGGGAAATGGAAGGAATAAGGACTATTCAAGGAATTGGAACACAGGTTTAATGCCTTAGCTCAAGAGCCCCTCAATATCCTAAGTAAACAATAGTACAATTTTAAGTAGCAGGGCCGAGGGAAGAAGGAAAAGGAGGAATTCCCAAGGCTTGGTTGGCAACGCAATCGCCTCACACACAATGTCTGTGGTTAAATTCCTGGCACGAGTGGAAATATTGGGCATGTTTCCTTACACCTGCTGCCACTGTTCATCTAGCAGTAATGCAGTGCACATAAAGGGTCCTAAGATCTGGAATTCATTGCCTGAACCAGCGAAAGATCCCCTGTCTACCAGTCAATATAGGCTATAATTAAAAATCATCTCATCTCCCAAACTTAACAATACCAACACTATACTAAATCATTCAACCGGTTTGAAACGACTCAAGAAATCCCTATTATCTCGAGACCACTATATCAATCTATCACATTAATACACAAGATTGTAATATTGTAAATTGTACTAATTGTAATACGTACTTTGTTTCTTGCAACCTCTCTACTATAAACCTTAATAATTATAAAATTTTAGGCTACCTCTCTTTTGTAATAATGTAAAATAATGAATATTTACAACTTACCACTATAACCAATGTATTTTTCAGTAGTGTGTCATATGAGTACATAATAGTCTGGCAGAAATACTCAGGCATGTTAGTGGCTTTATTTGTATATTTAACAACCATTTATAACATGTAAATCACACACTGTATACTACTTCTTTCAATGTACCGGCTGTATCCCACCGAGGCAGGGCGGCCCAAAAAGAAAAACTAAAGTTTCTCTTCTTAACTTTAGTAATGTATACAGGAGAAGGGGTTACTAGCACCTTGCTGCCGGCATGTTAGTCGCCTCTTACAACACACATGGCTTATGGGGGAAGAATTCTGCTCCACTTTCCTATGGATATAAGCAGAAATAAACAAGAACAAGGAGGAAAATAGAAGAAAACCCAGAGGGGTTTGTATACGTATATATATATATATACAGTGGACCCTAGGAAATCTAACACTCCCAACTTGCCCTTTTATGTAAGTTTATTATTGTAAGTGCTTTTATAAGTGTATTTTTAGGGGTCTCAAACGAACTAATCTAATTTACACAATTCCTTATGGGAATAAATTTGTTTGGTCACAGCACTTGAACAGCATTCTGGAATGAAGAATGTTCGATTTCCGGGGGTCCACTGTATATATGTATAATATATATATATATATATACAGTGGACCCCCGGTTTACGTTATTAATTCATTCCAGAATGCTGTTCAAGTACTGTTACCAAACGAAATTGTTCCCATAAGGAATAATGTAAATTAGATTAATCCTTTTAAACCCTCAAAAATACACTTACAAAAGCACTTACATAATTGTTCGAGTTTAGAGCCTAACATAAACCGGGAGTCCACTGTATATAAATATGCTTGTACATACGTGCATGTGTAGTGTGACCTAAGTAAAAGTAGGAGCAAGATGTACCTGAAACCTTGCATGTTTAGGAGACAAAAAAAACAAAAAAAAAACACCAACAATCCTACCATCATGTAAAATAATTACAGGTTTCCGTTTTACACTCACTTGGCAGGACAGTAGTACCGCCCTGGGTAGTTGCTGTCTACCAACCTAGTACACTGTACACTATGCAAAGAAATAAAAATTTGAATATGAAAGTACCGGGGTGTTAGGTGACTGGTGTGGGTGGCATCATGGGGGAGTAGATTGAAGGACCACAATGGAAATAAGAAAGTCCTTGATGACACACTGACTTTCCTGGGTTATCCTGGGTGGCTAAGACTCCCTATCCTTGGTTATCCTGGGTGACTAACCCTCCCAACCCTGGGTTATCCTGGGTGGCTAACTCTCCCTACCCTGGGTGGCTAACCCTCCCTACCCTGGATTATCCTGGGTGGCTAACCCTCCCTACCCTGGGTTATCCTGGGTGGCTAACCCTCCCTACCCTGGGTTATCCTGGGTGGCTAACCCTCCCTACCCTGGGTTATCCTGGGTGGCTAACCCTCCCTACCCTGGGTTATCCTGGGTGGCTAACCCTCCCTACCCTGGGTTATCCTGGGTGGCTAACCCTCCATACCCTGGGTTATCCTGGGTGGTTAACCCTCCCTACCCTGGGTTATCCTGGGTGGTTAACCCTCCCTACCCTGGGTTATCCTGGGTGGTTAACCCTCCCTACCCTGGGTTATCCTGGGTGGTTAACCCTCCCTACCCTGGGTTATCCTGGGTGGTTAACCCTCCCTACCCTGGGTTATCCTAGGTGGTTAACCCTCTCCCAGGGTTAAAAATCCCAACAAATTTTAACAGTGGTACACTACAGGAAAGGTTGGAGGGGCTGGGTTGAGGTACGAGGACAGTAAAAACTATGGTGGTATTTATTTGTATTGTAATTCACTTAAACAGTTGGATTTGCTATTTTTGTTAATCATGATTGATTTTTAAACAAGACAATATATAATAATTTTTTTCCAAATTTTAACCCAAAGGGTTAGCCATCCAGGATAACCCAGGGTAGTTAGGGTTAGCCATCCAGGATAACCCAATAACTTCATAAATCTTTAAGGATTTATTTCCACTGGGGTCCTTTAATCTTTCCCAGGATGTAACTCACAACAGGTGACTAACACCCAGGTACCTACTTACTGGTGGGTAATTTACATGTTACTATGTATGATAATTGTACTTACGTGGACCTGTACCTAAATAAACTAACTTATGCCCTATGTTTCACGTGTGCCGAGGGTGATTCCAGACCCTCAGCGTGTGAACTGAATCTACAAGTCTATGAAGCAACTCCTAACTGTATCTAAGAGTTGTGTAATAGGTAGGTATCTAAAGGGCCCCAATGAACATGTCACTTTTTTCTTTTGGGTTATCCTAGTAAGTTTATTCAGGTACAGGTACATATAAATACAGTTACATAAATTATCATACATAGAGCATAAGTGTAGATTACTTAGGATATCCCAAAAAAGTCAAAGTGACTTATACCTGGAGAGGGTTTCGGGGGTCAACGCTTCCGCAGCTCGGTCTGAGACCAGGCCTCATGGTGGATCAGGGTCTGATCAACCAGGCTGTTACTGCTGGCCACACAACCCAACGTATGAACCACAGCCCGGCTGGTCAGGTACCGACTTTAGGTGCCTGTCCAGTGCCTTTTTGAACACAGCCAGGGGTCTATTGGTAATCCCCCTTATGTATGCTGGGAGGCAGTTGAATAGTCTTGGGCCCCTGACACTTACTGTGTTGTCTCTCAGTGTACTCGTGGCGCCCCTACTTTTCACTGGGGGAATGTTGCATCTCTTGTTCGTGTGCAAGTTTGGTACTAATCCCTCTAGGATTTTCCAAGTGTATATTATCATGTATCTCTTGCCTGCATTCCAGGGAATACAGATCAAGGGCCTTCAACCGATCCTTGTAATTTAGGTGCCTTATCGTACTTGTGTGTGCCGTGAAAGTTCTTTGTACACTCTCCAGGGTCCTATATATATTGTAGATCTGCATTAATAATACATTATGCTGACTTAACCTAGGATAATATTGAAGTAACAGTTCCATTGTGGATCTCAGTAAGGATGTACCAGAGTAAGTTTATTTTGGTACAAATACATAAAAGTACACAAATTATCATACGTAGTAACATGTAAACTGGGAAGCTGATAATTTTAATGGCATTAATGTCAAGGATCACAATGGAAATAAGTTACTGATTTTTTTTGGGATTATCATAGTTGTTAACTTACACTATGTATGATAATTGTACTTATGTGTACCTAGAGGGATTAGTACCAAACTTGCACATGAAAATCACTCCCTATGAAAGCAAAAGACTCAACAGACGATGCAACATCCCCCCAATGAAAAGCAGGGGTGCCACTAGCATGATAAGAGACAACACAATAAGTGTCAGGGGCCAAAGACTGTTCAACTGCCTCCCAGCATACATAAAGAGGGATTACCAATAGACCCCTGGCTGTCTTCAAGCAGGCACTGGACAGGCACCTAAAGTCAATACCTAACCAGCCGGGCTGTGGTTCGTATGTCGGGTTGTGTGCGGCCAGCAGTAACAGCCTGGTTGATCAATCCCTGATCCACCATGAGGCCTGGTTACAGACCGGACCACGGGGATTGACCCCCAGATCTCTCCAGGTACC
>WNWK01035510.1:0-19723 GCA_009830355.1 Cherax destructor | reverse complement strand
TCTCTTTTCATTCTCCCACTGCCTATCCCTATGTAACCCTGATTGATTTAGTTGCCTCCATTGCAGTTTTCCCTTTCTTCAATCTCTTCACTGTCTGTTATCCCTTGGCCCAGTGGCCTGTCGCTTCCTTTCTTAATTTTCCCCTGTGCACTGCTGTGGTCTGTTGGGGCTTCTACGTATAGCTTAGCTCTCCCTTTTCTACACTCCCGATTGTTCCTGATGATCCTCTTTCTCTGGGGTCCACGATGGTCTGATATAGCCTCTGCATACAGTTTCACCCTTCTCTACAGTCCTCTTCTTTGTGACTGAGGTAGCAGTTTCTGATACCATGTCCACATTGCTTTTTAGTTCTTTAGGTGTTTCAAATTTTTCAGTTCTTCTTCTAATCTCTGTATCTTAGCCTCTGCTGTTGTGACTTGCTTCTCCCACTTCCTGCTTTCTGCAGCTATCCTCCCCCTCCATTATCTTGCTTTCTGCAGCTACCCCTCTCCTCCATTTTCATGCTAAGCTCCTCTAGCTTCCTTCCCCACTCATGTTCCCTTTTCATGAGCTCTGCTGCCCAATCTTCCTTTGGAGACTCATCCTCCAGTCCCCTAGTTTTCCGTCCTGCTCTCTGGGACCCCATTTTTTATTTTTTATTTTTAAGATGCCACAGAGTGAAAAACTATGTAATTCTGTGGTTGTTTTGTGGTGTGATTGCCTGAGTGTTGTGGGGTGGAGGGATGGAGGGAGAGGAGAACGAGAAGTGGAAATGGAAGAGAGGTGGGGAGGGGGAAAGAGGGGGATTAGAGGAGAGAGGAAGGAGGGAGAAGCAGAGGTGGAGAGAGAATGAGAGGGAGGGGGAGGAGGTGGGTGAGAGAGGGAGGAGGTGGGTGAGAGAGGGGGAGGAGGTGGGTGAGAGAGGGGGAGGAGGTGGGTGAGAGAGGGGGAGGAGGTGGGTGAGAGGGGGTTCAGGGAAGGGAGTGGGGAGAGGTGGTGGAGGGAGCAGGGAAAGAGTGTGTGGGACTTTGTGTGTGTATGTGTATGTGTGTGTGTGTGTGTGTGCACGTTAGTTTTGTGTGTGTGTGTTTAGTTTTGTGTGTGTTTGTGTGTTAGTTTTTTTTTTGTGTGTGTTAGTTTTGTGTGTGTATGTATGTGTGTGTGTGTATGTATGTGTGTGTGTATGTATGTTTGTGTGTGTATGTATGTGTGAATAGTAGTGGTGAAATTGTGTGTTATGGTGTATGGGTGTGTATGTGGAGTTTGAGTGACGAGTGACACGTTGTCTGCAGTGCTTCTCTCTGGCCTGACCTGACACACCTGAACTACCAGTTAATGTGTGTGTGTGTGTATGTGTGTGATGTGTGTGTGTGTGTGTGTGTGTGTGGAACTATATGTGTGTGGATTTATTGTGTGAAAAGTAGTGGTGAAATTGTGTTATGGTGTATGAGTGGTATGTGAGGTCTGCGAGTAACACGTAGTCTACAGTGCTCCTCTACCTGGCCTGACCTGACACACCTGATCTACCAGTTAATGTATTCTATGATTCACCTGTCTGCTCGCCCTTTTCTACTAGAAATTACCAATTGCTATTTGTTACTGAGTACTTGATATCCTATTCCTTATCTTACTATGAGAGTTGACCGTTCACAAACAGCTTAGCGGTTAGGTAATTGGAACTTACACCCGACACCCCAAAAACCACGCATAGGTGAATACTTGCGATGCAGCTTGTCCAGCGTGTAGTATCCTGTAGATTGTCCAAGTGTTTCTCATCCTATACAAGTGTCTCTCATCCAATAGAAGTGTCTCTCATCCAATACAAGTGTCTCTCATCCAATAGAAGTGTCTCTCATCCAATACAAGTGTCTCTCATCCAATACAAGTGTCTCTCATCCAATACAAGTGTCTCTCATCCAATACAAGTGTCTCTCATCCAATACAAGTGTCTCTCATCCAATACAAGTGTCTCTCATCCAATACGAGTGTCTCTCATCCAATACAAGTGTCTCTCATCCAATACAAGTGTCTCTCATTCAATACAAGTGTCTCTCATCCAATACAAGTGTCTCTCATCCAATACAAGTGTCTCTCATCCAATACAAGTGTCTCTCATCCAATACAAGTGTCTCTCATCCAATACAAGTGTCCCTCATCCAATACAAGTGTCTCTCATCCAATACGAGTGTCTCTCATCGAATACAAGTGTCTCTCATCCAATACAAGTGTCTCTCATTCAATACAAGTGTCTCTCATCCAATACAAGTGTCTCTCATCCAATACAAGTGTCTCTCATCCAATACAAGTGTCTCTCATCCAATACAAGTGTCTCTCATCCAATAAAGTGTCTCTCATCCAATACAAGTGTCTCTCATCCAATACAAGTGTCTCTCATCCAATACAAGTGTCTCTCATCCAATACAAGTGTCTCTCATCCAATACAAGTGTCTCTCATCCAATACAAGTGTCTCTCATCCAATACAAGTGTCTCTCATCCAATACAAGTGTCTCTCATTCAATACAAGTGTCTCTCATCCAATACAAGTGTCTCTCATCCAATACAAGTGTTTCATCCAATCAGTCTCATCCAATACAAGTGTCTCTCATCCAATACAAGTGTCTCTCATTCAATACAAGTGTCTCTCATCCAATACAAGTGTCTCTCATCGAATACGAGTGTCTCTCATTTTCATCCAATACAAGTGTCTCTCACTTGTCACTTATTTAAATCATCACATTTCTCATTACTAATACCTTGAAAATATTGTTGATTTGGTATGTCCAAGATTCTATAAAGAAATATTCTTAAGATTTTCCCATTTTTTCTTTCATTACCTCTGAAATATAATTTCACTTTCACAGCTGGTAAAAAATTATAGACCTACGTATGAGGATGTGTACATATCTGGGTATATTAGTAGTTGTCTGTGTACGTGTGGCAGTGTATAGTGGCTAGTGTATAGTGGCTGGATTGTGAAACACACTGTAGGGAAAATCTGTGATTTCTGAGCGAATTCCTCAAGTGGCTGTTTCGCATGATTGATTCACCTGTTTAACGAGGATCTTATTGCATATCAGAATATATATACTTTTCCAGTCTTAGTGTGGTAATGTGACTGTTCTAGTGTCAAGTGGTGGTGCTGAGGTTCAAACAATATACGCAGCTTCATGAATAGATATGATTATTCCTTGTAGACCAGAAATCAACAAACCGGTAATAAAAGTTATGAAGCGGGTCCAAGAGCTATGAATCAACCACGTAAGAGCAATTGTATTAAGCATTAGATGACAACTTCAGAGTCTTGTCTGTGTTTTCGTTATCTTCACAAGAGTACTTGTTGTCAGTCGATGTGTTTTCATGTTAGTGTTGTTCATGTCAGTGTTGTTCAAGTCAGTGTTGTTCATGTCAGTGTTTTTCATGCCAGTGTTGTTTATGTCTGTGTTGTTCATGCCAGTGTTGTTCCTGTCAGTGTTGTTCATGCCAGTGTTGTTCATGTCAGTGTTGTTCCTGTCAGTGTTGTTCATGCCAGTATTGTTCATGTCAGTGTTGTTCCTGTCATTGTTGTTCATGTCAGTGTTGTTCCTGTCAGTGTTGTTCATGCCAGTGTTGTTCATGTCAGTGTTGTTCCTGTCAGTGTTGTTCATGTCAGTGTTGTTCATGTCAGTGTTGTTCATGTCAGTGTTGTTCCTGTCAGTGTTGTTCATGTACTCACCTAGTTGTACTCACCTAGTTGTGGTTGCAGGGGTCGAGACATAGCTCCTGGCCCCGCCTCTTCACTGGCCGCTACTGGGTCACTCTCCCTGCGCCATGAGCTTTATCATACCTCTTCTTAAAGCTGTGTATGGAACCTGCCTCCACTACATCGCTTCCCAAGCTATTTCACTTCCTGATCACTCTGTGACTGAAGAAATACTTCCTAACATCCCTGTGATTCATCTGAGTCTTCAACTTCCAACTGTGTCCCCTTGTTGCTGTGTGTATTTTTATCATAATGGTATATTGGAGATATTTCCGTTATTAGCTAAAACGAAAATGTCTTACTTTATACTATTATTTGATTTAGCTATGTTGTAGGTAGGATGTTACATTTTACTGTGGTGTTCATGTAGTGTGAGACCACTAGTCATACTGCCGCTTACCTGTTTAGGTAGTGGCCGGTCTCCCCTCCCTCAGTCACGTGACCTACATGACGTCGTTCCATCAAACATCGACGATCGTCAGTAGGTTCACACATCCACTCCCAACAGGGAGTAGGTTCACACACCCTCTCCCAACAGGGAGTAGGTTCACACATCCACTCCTGACCAGGAGTATGTTCACTGATTTTCACAAGCATAGTCATACGCTCTTTGGAGTAGGCTTGGGAAGTTATTCCTCCTTTAAGAGGGTTTGTTAAGTCTCTAGTAGGGTTTGAAAATTGTCTATTCATCCACGACTTACGGTGATAGCTTGTATTAGCAGAGCTTTGGTCAGTATTCGGAATTATGGTCTCAAGAAAATGTATTTGATGTTTCAATTGATATTTTATACTTCTCTGCCTTTATTGAGGCATTGGTCTCAGTTATTGTATGGCGAAACGTTAATGTAAAATATTGTTTGTATAAAACTCATGTCATTGAGTGTGGAGAAAATTCTCCAAAGGAGAGGGGTATGCGCCCTTACTACCCTTGGTAAGGGCCCTCACCCTTTCCACCCTTAGGAAAGGGCCAGAGGAGGCGCGTCTGGCTGCATAAACAATTTAATTCAAGCCAGATGTACTGTCAACAGTGTGTCAAGAATTGTGCTGACCACAGCACCACGAGGCACCTCGTGGCACCACATGGCTGCACGAGACTGCAAAAGGCAGCACGAGCGGTCAGATTGAATTTGGCCACCGCAAGAACGGGTCATACGACTCTAGGTGTCATGCGGCGCAGGCGACGTAAATCAACATAGACATTACTCGTTCGCGTCCGTTATATCATTTAATCTCCACTAACGTCGGGAAATAAGATAAGAACTCTGTTCCAGCGCATTTAGTGTATAACATCAACATTGCAGTATATTCAGAAGTGTGCGCAGCTTCAGACTGCAAAAAGGAGAAACGTAGAGACAATCGCAAGTGAACTCCATCGAAACAAGACGGTGATTCTTCAGCAGCATTCTACAATCAAGACAGCATTTCCGCCGTATATGGTGGAGCCAACACCATCGCTCAAAGTTACACGAGCAAGGTAAGAATTTGATGTTCTGGTCAAAACAGGGGACTGCGCAGTTCTTGTATTCAAGAACATTCAAATTTTTACCTAGGGACGGCGGTTATGCGTGGACTTTTTAGTCCAAAACAGTGAGTAAAACGCCTTTCAGTCCATCTAAGACTGAAATATGGACATATGCTCCTTTGGGGCAATATATTATAATAAATCCCTTGATGTTTACCTTACAGCCCTGTGGAGATTGAGGCCATATATGGATCCCCTGAGGTGTTGGTGGCGGCTGCGACATCTTGGATTCATCAAGAAGATAAGTAACATACAGTCCACGTTATCGTAGGAGCCCATTCTCCACATATTGGTCCTTACGAACCGGATGTTTGTTCATTACGAACCGGAAGTTTTGGTCCTTACGAATCGAAAGTTGATCGTATTCGAACCAGGAGAGTGGCCACATGGTGGTACAGAGACTTATACTACAGTGTATAAATGTCTACGATCCAAGGTCCTTCGAGAAAAGATGTAAAACTATTGTTTTTACAGAAGAAACCAGAATATATGGGTCCCTACTCTCATTCAAAGAGTATGGGAAGCTCCCGCGAGGCATAGAAAACGCGAGCAGGCAGGCGCTCACCCGACACCCAAGAAGAAAACGGTAGTCGGGTCACCCAAGGTTGGGGGACAGTACTTCTGGGGGGCCACTCCCCCACTACCCCACTCACCCACGCTGAGCAACACTTCAATTTCTGCTTAAGTCAGCAGAGAAGCAGATTGACTGGCACATGGCTGGTCTGTGAATGTGTATAGTATAAACAGTTTATATATACACAGTGTTTATAATGTTTATAGACACAAATTAAGAGAAGAAACTGTGTATTATGTTTGTCTCTTATATAATATAGGAAGTGATATTAAGTTTAAACTTTCATATTAATTAACATTGTAACAGTGATATATGTATGTATATAAACATTGAATATATATGTGTAATGTGTATACAGTGAAATATTTTCATGTGTGAAGTGACGTCAGTGCTGAGACTCAGTTTAGCTGAGACAGCAATTCAGGACATAAACAAACCTTCGTGTTGTTTCGTCCATATGTACTCTGCACCTCAAGGCCACTGACCTTGAAAGACACGGTTAGTGGGTCAGTAGTGTGCTGACGCAGTCTAAACAAACTCAGCTGGAGTTTTTAAACACTCTAAGTGTGCTGTTAGTCATTATACTAGCAAGATGTCATTAACCACAAAATTCAACACGTTACAGACGAAAATTACTCAATTGGAGCAATTAATTTCAGTCTGTATAGGTTTAACCCAAGACACAAATATAGACTATGATCAGTTGGAAATTAAATCTCAATTATTTAATAAACGTCTGGAAATCATTAATTCAGGCTACGAGATATACGAAAAGGAATTTCTAGATTCCAATCCGACAAAGGAAGAAATTAAAAGTGTCTTGGATACCTTTAGTGAACAACAATTAAGGTGGACAGGAATACAGGCTATCTGCCGCAAAACTTTGTCACAGAGACCTACAGCCAGTGGTCAGACACCTGTCTCCACACCTGTCACACCTGCCACATCTGGTGTTAGTTTACCAACTCTTCCCAAATTGGCTATGCCTATTTTTGAAGGTAATGATTATGAAGAGTTCATTAGTGGGTTTAATTCTTTAGTGAATTCACGTACTGACATAGATGAGATTGCCAAGTTCAATTATCTCAGATATCTCGTGAAAGGTGAACCCTATGAACTGATTAAATAATTTCCGGTGGTCAAAGGCAATTATGCTCTAGCTTTACGTGTCTTAGCAGATAATTATCTTGATGCTGACAAATCCAGGGTTAGACATGCATTCTTAATATCAAGCTTGAAACCACCCAAACATTGTCTTTCAGACTTACAGTCATTTAGAATCACATTAGACAATAGTCTCAGAACTCTAGGAGTTAAATATGATCTAAGGCAATGTGATTGGTTTATCAGTGGTATTATACAAGATAAACTGTCAACACAAACCATTGAACGTTTAAATATTATGTTCAATAAACGCTATTTCACTTGTGAAGAAATTAGCAATGGTTTACAAACAATAGTCTCATGCATGCAAGCAATGAGACAAGATGAGAAATCCACTAATCCTGTTGTGGATAATAAAACTTCAACTCAGTACAAAAAGAGTGTACCTACTCCCACTAAACCACATAATGGGAAATCCCAGGTAGGCACTTATCAAGCTGTGAACACAACAGACAGTAAACAGACTGTCACACATAAACGTACTCCAAAATGTGTACTTTGTGATGGAACACATTGGGCACAGTATTGCATTCAATACACAACAATGGAGCCACGGAAACAACGTGCTCAACAGCTGAAAAGGTGCACTAAGTGTTTAGGTGAACACAAGGGAGGTAAATGCTCACTGAAGAAGTGTTTTAAATGCAAGGGAATGCATCATACAGCATTATGCCCAAGCACTTATGCTGAACAACCGACTTCCACAGAGTCAGGAAGTCAACAAACAGCAGCATTAAATGTGAGAGATAAGTCTAAATCGACTGCTCTCCCAATAGCTCGAGTAGAGTTATCACATAAATTACACAAAACCAAGGTGCTAACACTATTTGATCAAGGATCACAAAGGTCTTTTATAAGACGAACAGTGTTGCAAAAACTGAATAAGCAACCCCATGCCAAAATACAGTTAGAAATAGCTGGATTTTTCCAAAGTTCTGGTAAGCAGAAATATGACCTAGCCAGGTTCACTGTTGGTCTAGGAAACAGGAAAAAGACAGTAGAAGCTGTGGTAGTCGATGATTTGCCTAAGTCAGTGCAGATCCGGGGAATAAGAGATACAGTTGCAGCACTGAAAGCGGCCAAGGTCAAGTTAGCCTGTCCTGACATACAGACGGACACAATTAGTCCAATTGATTTAATCATTGGAAGTGATTACTATCACTGTTTTGTGGAAAATATAGTAAGTAAACATGATGTTCACTTGCTGAAAACAGCTGGAGGCCATATGATATGTGGTCCAATTCCCTCTCAAAGCGGGAAAGAAGCTGAAATTGATTCAGTAGAAAATGTACTAGTTACAAGAATAACTGCTGATCATGTACCACAACAAAAATTATCATTACTGGAAGAAATGAATGAACCAGTTGATAAGTTGTGGGATTTAGATGCGTTAGGTATAGATGTAAATAAACCAAGCCCACAGGAGTCTGAGACTTATAACCAATATTTGGACACTGTCAAATATGAAGATGGACAGTATTGGGTTAGGTTACCATGGAAATTAAATCCACCACATCCACCTAGCAATTATCGCATGACTTTCGGACAAATGAAAGCACAAATACATGAGCTCAGGAAGAATCCAGAGTTCCTGCCTGTATACGATAATATCATACAAGAACAGTTGGACAATACTTTCATTGAGGAAATAGTCGAAGATAAGTTGAAGACAGATGCTCATTATCTACCGCACCACGGAGTCAGGAAAAATTCTGAAACCACTCCACTACGTGTTGTATACAATTGCAGCGCACGTGCAAATAAAGATGTAGCAAGCCTTAATGACTGTCTGATGACCGGACCTCACTAACTGAGAAGCTTGGAGACGTGCTTATGAAATTTCGCACAAATCCATATGCCTACACGGCTGATATTTCCAAAGCTTTCTTAAGAGTAGGACTACAAGAAATAGATAGAGATTATACTGATTCCTGTGGCCAGAAAATCCACATGACCCTCAAAGTCCTGTGAAAACTTATCGTTTCAAGTCAGTATTATTTGGTGCAACATCCTCTCCATTCTTACTAGAAGCTACTCTTAATACACATTTGAAGAAATCTGAAAGTCCCTTCAAAGAAATCTTAAAGAAAAGTTTCTATGTGGACAATCTTCAAGGTACAGTGAATAAAGAGGAGGATTTGAAATCCTTATACAGAGAAGCTAACAAGGAGATGAAAGAAGCAAATATGCCTCTAAGGATGTGGAATACTAATTCAAATCAATTAAGGGAACTTATCAAAGAAGATTTCCCTGAAGCTGAAATTCCTGAATGCAACAACATGCTTGGACTTTATTGGAATACACAGGAAGACACTTTGAGTCTCAAAAGGATAACCAATAAATCAAGCAGTACACTCACTAAACGTAGTTTACTGTCAGAGGTATCACAATGTTTTGATCCTCTAGGACTCGTCTCACCAATTACCATAAAAGGTAAAATGCTTGTGCAAGATGCATGGAAGCTCAAATTAGGTTGGGATGAGAACTTGCCTCAAGAAATGAGTCAAGAATGGGATGAAATATCCAAGGAGTTTAAACAACTTCATCAAATTAAATTTCCCAGACAAATAGGTCAAGAGGGAAACAAGTTAGTTAGTTTGATATCTTTATTATGCACCCCATACCCATCCTGTGGGCGGTAGTCAAAAGATTACAGAGGTACATAATGGGTCCAGGGACTGGACCTCAAAGTTTGATAGCTGAGCAAGTTACAAAGGTAATGAACTCAGATGGTCACAATCATGACAAGTTACAAAGGTATTTGCAGATTACAGAGGTATATATAGGGTCCAGAGACTGGGCCCCAAAGTTTTGATAGCTGAACAAGGTACAATGGTAATTAATTCACTAGTTACAAGGTAATGAATCATGTAAGTAAATTTACTTACGTCTGTACATGGTTGCACTCATGAACAAATTATAAAGCAATGAGCAATCTATTAGTCTACACCCAGCCACAACTGTAATGAGTTATTGGTGCAAATTTTAATTGTTGGGTCACACACACACACATATACATATACACATACACACGCATACATGTATATACATACACACATACACATACACACATGTACATACACACACACACACACACACACACACACGTGTCAATGCTTTATTTACAGGGAGCAAAGTCAGGGTATTTTTCCAGAATGGTCTGTAATATACCACTGTGGATAAAATACTTTGACATATCTTGAACATTTCTGAATGAGTAGTCTCTGAATTCATTAATTTTATCGCACTCCAGTACATAATGACGCAGGGTGTGACAATAATCCAACTGGCAAAGTTTACATCTTGTTTGGTCTACATCTGGTGGTGGTGATTTAACCTGCCAAAGATACTTGTAACCCAGCCGGAGGCGGGCGGTAGTGACATCCAAGAGTCTGCTTATTTTGTTGGATGCACCATAGACATGTGGCTCCTCCTGCATGATAGAATGATGATAGATGGACTGACTGGTGTCAAACTCCCTGAGTCTTAAGTCAATAAAATTCAGTTGAAGTTCTTTTCGTATTATTGTTCTCAAACTGCTAACTGACAAGCCAAGATTGTAATCTATCCCCTCTTTGAAAGCATAAAACTTAGCCAATTTATCAGTTCTATCATGCATCTGAAGACCAATGTGAGATGGAATCCACAGCATGTGCACTCTGACTCTACTATCCAGAATCCTACCATACCTGTGCCTGGCTTCTGACACGAGCATGCTACAAGTTATACTTGATGAGTTGAGAGCATTTATGGATGACAGAGAATCAGTTACAATTAGAGAGTTAACCTTAGATACATGGACGCATTTGAGTGCAAGGAGTATGGCAAACAGTTCTGTCTGAAGGGTAGAGGCCCAGTTATTGATGCGTGCTCCAATTTCTTTAAGAGAGCCATCACTCTGTATGACAACAGCAGCACTACCAGCTGCACCAGTGGATTGGTGAACAGAACCATCAACGTAAATAATTTGTGAGAGAGTGTGCTGTTTGGCTAAATTATCAATACAGTTTAAGGCATCATGTTTGGCTTCAAGGCGAAGCTTTGGTTGTGATTTAAGAAGTAGTTTGGGGGGAAATGGAGGGATGGTAGTTTGGAATGGGGTAATATTCCATGGAGCGGAGAAGTGCCGCTGTTGCCTTACTTGCCACAGATCATGTATCTGATTCATGCGGAGGTCGGTTCCAGTTTTTCGATCCATCTGGAGGGATGTTCACCAGTGCTGAGGAAAGTTTGGAGGGCTTCTGTGCATGGGTTTGAATGGGCTTGCCTGAGCATATTAACCCCAATTAGGATATTTCTTTCAGTAACACGATCTCTGATGCTTGGAATATCAAGTTCTTTCTGCATATTTAAAATTTTGGCAGTACGAGGGCATCCTAAAATGATCCTCATTGCTTCGTTCTGCAGTTTTTCCAACCCTCCAAGCTTCCAGTCAGACACAAGAGCAAGTAGTGGGGCAGCATAATCAACTAATGATCTAATATAAGCAAGATACATCATTTTCACAATTTTAACATTAGCACCATACCTGGGGTGAAACCCTGCCACAACTCTAAGTGCTCTCAGCCTTTCTTTGTATTGACGACAAAGTCTCGTTACAACAGGTCCAAGTAGTGGGACCTCAAAGCCTAGATACCTGTATCTGTTTACATATTCTAAAAGAGACCCATCATGCAACTGGATCTGGCGAACTGTGCCTCTCTGTCGAGGAGGACGCCTATTGAGTATCTTTGTTTTATCAGTAGAGATTATCAACCCCAGGTCTTGACACGAGGCTAGTACATGGTTAAGGATGTTTTGGGTGTTGGAGAATCCGGTGGTGTGAATCATTATATCATCAGCAAAACTGATCATATAATGATGGGGCTGGCTAGGCATAGCATTAAGTAAGGCATTAATTAGAATATTGAATAGAGTGGGACTGAGCACACCTCCCTGTGGGGTTCCTAATTCAAAGTCTTTAGTTATACTTCTATGCCCCGGGAACAACACAGAAGACTTTCTGTTGGACAGGTAGCCTTTAATCCAGCGGAGAAGCCATCCTCCAACATCCATTCTGGCAAGTTCACTAATGATTACATGTCTGTTGGCAACATCAAAAGCAGATTTAAGGTCAAGGAAGGTAGTGTATGAGCTGTCAGTGTGCAGAGTGAGAAAGGTGGCTATGCATTGGTGCACACTCCTTCCATGCATGAAACCATGCAACCGGGGGACAAAAATGTTTGATTCTGTACATGAGACGATTAAGAATCATCCTCTCAAATGTTTTACATAAGCAGCTAGTAAGAGATATTGGGCGAAATGAATTTTGTTGATTGGGCTTAGGAATGGGAATGATGAGGCTGTTGGTCCAAGATTTAGGGAGCTCCCCAGTTACATAGCTCATGTTGTATAATTCGAGTAAAGGATTGCCTGGTACCGACACAGCAATCTTAGTATATTGTAGGTAATACCATCCTCACCAGGTGACGTGGAGTTGCCTTTAGTTAGTGCTGCATCAAGTTCAAAGTCAGTGAAAGGAATGTTACAGTCATCTTCCTTGCTGAGCATAAAACAAACAAGTCTCTCCCTAGCATCATATTTGTCATTTAATTTCGCCTGTGTGGTACTGGGAAGATTTTCATAGCTTGATGTAACAGCCCAAGCACTGACTAGCTCATTCGCCCTATGTAAGGGATGAGGGTGTGCAATCTGACCGGTTCTGTTACCCTTAATTCTATTTATGTCCCTCCATGCTCGGCTAAGTGGGGTGTGAGCATTGAGACCATTGACAAATTTTTCCCAGTCAGTTTGCCGCAGCTCTGTCATACGCTCTCTTGCAGCAGCAAGGGCAGTTTGAAAGAGCCTCAGCATTCCAGGGGTACGATGTTTTCTATAGGCTAGGCCTATTCTGCGAGCAGTACGTTTCAGTGTTCGAAGTTTAAGATCATTGTAATAAGTATGGTTATTATAGGAGGTATGATTGTTATGGAAGTTGGTTGGGTTAAGAGTTCCAGGAGGTTTTTGAGGCGGCTCTAAGTAGTTCTGAATACTGCTCACAAGGTCATTGTTAAAGGTCTCAACAGAGGAACACACATAGGAATTATACCAGTCAGTCACATGTGCAACAAAGTCCTCATGTTGATCAGGGGGAACATTAAAACGTTTCCGTTTGAATATTCCACCAGAAAGGATAGTATTACCTATATCTAGTGAGGTTAGCCTTGGGAAATGGTCTGATGATATATCTGATACAATGGTAGACTCACAGCTGGCAGAAGTAATGTTGAAGCCAAGACACAGATCAAGGATGCCTCCATAGATATGTGTGGGTTCAAGGTCACCTACAATTTGCACATTATCATGACTGTTTAACAGTGACAGCAGTTGGTTACCATTACGATTACCAAACTGTGAGCTTCCAATGCTTTTGTGTCTTGCATTATAATCTCCAATTATAAGAGTAGGCTCAGACTGAGCACAAGTTGGGAGCTCCAAGTAATTGAACTTATCAGCAGGAGCATACAAATTAAATATGTTGAGAGCAGAGTTCCCAATATAAATCCTAACACCATGGTATTGCAGTCCCTCTGTTTTCTTATGTGTGAGAAGTTGATGGGGAAGTGATTTTTTAATATATAGAACACAAGAGTTAGTAGATTTGAGATTATATGCAACAAATGATGGCAATTTAGGGGGCTGGGATTTTCAGGGACTCTGCACTCTTGTAGACACACAATATCAATGGGTTCGGTGGTTACTTTATGATGAAGGTCAGGAAGTCTTTTTCTAAGTGATGCAATATTCCAGCTAAAAATATTAAGTTTATGCGAGGACTGATCCATTATAGAAGTCCTGGAATCTGGCTTAGTTTCTCAGCACATTGAAAAAATTGTTCATATAAAGAGCAGACCTCATCAATGTCAGCAGTGTTACCCTGGTCCATGAGTTTTCTGAGTGAAACAAGTACACATTACATGTGTTCTGTGATGCGTCAACCAGAGGTTATGGCGCTGTAGCTTACATGAGTAACGCTGAAGGAAGTACTTTAATTACTTCAAAGGCCAGGGTTGCACCCTTGAAGGTCAGAACAGTACCACAATTGGAACTGACAGCACTCTATGTAGGTACAAAATTAGCTGTCTATCTCAACAAAGTACTTGATCATCTCACTATTGAAAAAACTGTGATCTGGAGTGACAATGAAGCAGTTCTCCAGTGGTTAAGAAATAATAAGAGTAAGTTGGTCTATGTACAGAATAGAGTAGCAGAAATAAGTGAGATGCAGAGAGACTATGTCTTTCTCCACGTCTCTACACAAGAGAATCCAGCTGACATGTTGTCACGTGGTGTCCCACTCAAGAACTTTGTGGATAATAAATTATGGCTCCACGGACCTAACTGGCTCTCTAATGAAAATAACTGGCCACAGCAAAAATCTTACATTATGCCAGAAGAAACAGTCTGTTTGAACACAGCAGAAATAATGTTTAAATACTGCAGACACAAAAGAAATAGTCATTGATGGATCTAAATACTCATCATTGGGTAAACTCTTAAGAGTTACAGCTCTTGTCTTTAAATTCATTAAAGGGATAAAACCTAATTATGAATTACTTGAACCCATTAAATACTGGATAAAGTTAATACAGAAAGATGTTTTCTCTACAGAGTATAGATTTCTGGAAACTCAGGATAAATCACCAAAGAACCCTGATATGATTAATTCTTTAGGACTTTATCTCGACTCAGAAAAGATTATAAGATGTCGAGGAAGAATTCATAATTCTTCACTACCTAAGGAAACAATACATCCAGTATTGATCCCCAAGAATCATTGGCTAACAAGACTGATTATTCAGAATGCCCACAGTAACGTGTTACATGGTGGTGTAGCTGACACTCTTTGTCATATACGTCAATCCTACTGGATACCTCAAGGTCGACAAAGTGTGAAGAAACAAATAAGAGACTGTATTACTTGTCGTCATTATGATATGCGAGTATGTCAGTATCCAGGTCCACCTCCATACCCTTCTGACTTCTGAAAGAGTATGTCATGTCACTCCATTTGAAGTGACAGGTGTAGATTACACTGGACCAATAATTTTAACTAAAACAGTTGACAAAGTTCCTATTAAGGTGTACATCTGTTTGTTCACCTGTGCTACAACTAGAGCAGTACATCTAGAAGTAGCCACTGATATGTCTGCTGAAACCTTTATCAAATTATTTAGAAGGTTTGCAGCCAGAAGGGCATGTCCCAGGCTGATGATATCAGACAATGCAACGAATTTTGTTGCAGGTGCTGCTTACATAAACAAGATTTTTGAGCAGCCTGAAGTACAACAGATGCTGAATCAACGTAATTGTCGTTGGAGATTCATTCCTCCTAAATCCCCATGGCACGGCGGATTTTACGAAAGAATGATAGGCATTGTGAAACGTTGTTTAAGGAAGACTCTTCATCGTCAGAGAATCGACTTAGAAGAATTTCGTACAGTCGTAACTGAAATAGAAAATAGAGTCAACAACAGATCTTTAATATATGTTACCGATGATCTGGACAATTTAGAAGTGTTAAGTCCATCTCATTTACTACATGGCAGAAGGCTCGAACCTGTTCCTCCTATGAATGATAAAGAAATCATAGAGGATCCTACTCATTTCGAACCTGAACAACTCAGACGTAAATTCAAACACCTTAATAAAGTGATTGAACGCTGGGAGAAAATTTGGCGAGAAGACTATCTCACCTCATTGAGAGAACACTTCTATGGAGCTGGTGTTTCAGAAAATTATAAGTCCTTAAGACCTGGTGACATAGTGATTATTAACAATGATGGTCCGAGGTCCCATTGGCCTCTTGGAAAAATTGTGACCATATATCCTGATGCAAATGGAATCATCAGGACAGTTGATGTTTTGAGCAAAGGTGTAGTGAATAAGTGTACAATAGATAAATTAGTGCCGTTAGAATTACACAGTGTTGAAAACAAAAATAAAATTAGTGATTCTCCAGAAACCACACAGACTGAAGCTGTTCAGAAAAGACAAGCAGCAGTGATGGCGAGTGAGAAAATCAAATTAATGTTAAGTGATGAGTAGTTCACTTTAAGTGAATTTCTCGCTGCCCCCCAGTGTGGAGAAAATTCTCCAAAGGAGGGGGGTATGCGCCCTTACTACCCTTGGTAAGGGCCCTCACCCTTTCCACCCTTAGGAAAGGGCCAGAGGAGGCGCGTCTGGCTGCATAAACAATTTAATTCAAGCCAGATGTACTGTCAACAGTGTGTCAAGAATTGTGCTGACCACAGCACCACGAGGCACCTCGTGGCACCACATGGCTGCACGAGACTGCAAAAGGCAGCACGAGCGGTCAGATTGAATTTGGCCACCGCAAGAACGGGTCATACGACTCTAGGTGTCATGCGGCGCGAGGCGACGTAAATCAACATAGACATTACTCGTTCGCGTCAGTTATATCATTTAATCTCCACTAACGTCGGGAAATAAGATAAGAACTCTGTTCCAGCGCGTTTAGTGTATAACATCAACATTGCAGTATATTCAGAAGTGTGCGCAGCTTCAGACTGCAAAAAGGAGAAACGTAGAGACAATCGCAAGTGAACTCCATCGAAACAAGACGGTGATTCTTCAGCGGCATTCTACAATCAAGACAGCATTTCCGCCGTATATGGTGGAGCCAACACCATCGCTCAAAGTTACACGAGCAAGGTAAGAATTTGATGTTCTGGTCAAAACAGGGGACTGCGCAGTTCTTGTATTCAAGAACATTCAAATTTTTACCTAGGGACGGCGGTTATGCGTGGACTTTTTAGTCCAAAACAGTGAGTAAAACGCCTTTCAGTCCATCTAAGACTGAAATATGGACATACGCTCCTTTGGGGCAATATATTATAATAAATCCCTTGATGTTTACCTTACAGCCCTGTGGAGATTGAGGCCATAGATGGATCCCCTGAGGTGTTGGTGGCGGCTGCGACATCTTGGATTCATCAAGAAGATAAGTAACATACAGTCCACGTTATCGTAGGAGCCCATCCTCCACATTGAGTATGATTATTGTACAGAAACAAGTAGTCATATGTCGACTGTTTTCGAATAAAGTGTATCATGATGTATTACACTGCAATAGAGATAACTTTATACCACACACTGAATAATTATATGAATTCTTTTATATTAAATTTCTCAAATTTTACTTGCTTGGGTCAATCTCCTAAAAACTTACCCTAATACTATAATGATTTTCTCTAAAGATGAAACAATCAAAGCTTAATTAAATAACTTGTTACGACGGGGCAAGACAGGCTAATAAATGAGGCCCTGATCGTAACAAATGGGGCCCCTGTCCGGGATTGTTTGATCCGAGGTAAATGGAGGTATGATCTAAAATCTCTTAGGCCATATTATCATTCTTGTTATGAACTTATTTTCATAATGTCAGGATCATATGAGACTCAAGTACACCTTCATGCAGTAGTTCTAAACCATCAGATAGGGGAGCTAGGTCTCAACTTTATATTTTGACAGTCTGTACAGAGAAGTATCTAGAATGGGAAGTTGCTAACTTGTGTTTGTCTCCCGACAATGATGGCTACTGATGTTTGGCTCTCACTTACCACTCTCCCAGAAGATAAGCAACCACAGGGTATAAGTAACTATGTCTCTCACCCTTTTGCTTTTGGTATTGGCGACACCATTATTGGGCAGAGTGAAAGGATTGACTTTGGCGAGTTCTTGGTAGGTGTCTCCCTATACGGTTGGAGCACTGGTGATTGATTTGTCTCCCTCTCTGTTGTTGGACATTCCTCTTTGTACCTGTAACCCAGGGTCCTGATTATTATTATAATCAAATAGAAGCGCTAAACCACAGGGGTTATACAGCGCTGCAGGTTATTGTAGGATGCAGGGAGAGTGAGTTGTAAGAGGGAGATGGACGATTAGTAGGGTATGGAGTGCTAGATGACGGTGGGAAGTGCAGGGGTGGAGGGTAGCAAGAGATCGAGGTACAAGGGACTGAGGGAGGTGCTAGAGGTATAATCTTCAGAGTTTGTGTAGTAAGTCAGTTTCTGTCAAAAAGTCAACAAGAGAGTCAGGATTAAAGGAGGGTCCATCTGCAAGAAGGGAAGGTAAAGAAAGGGCCGCAGAGCGAAGACGTCGTTGGAGGTAAATTCTGCGTGCTCGTTGATAGAGTGGACAGTCCAACAGGATATGTCGAACAGACACTGGAACCTGACAATGCTCACAGAGAGGGGCAGGGAGCCTCTCCATGAGATACCCGTGAGTAAGACGAGTGTGGCCGATGCGAAGACGGGAGAGAGTAGTCTCCCAACCTCGACATTGGTGACAAGAAGAAGGCCAGAAACCTATAACCGGTTTAATAGAATGAAGTTTGTTATTCAGCAGGTCAGACCAGCGTTGTTGCCAACGGGTGCGAAGGTGGGTAGCAATGACCGCAAAATAGTCCGTGAAAGGAACACCTCTATATGAAACTGGAAGGTCATGTACTGCTGACCGCGCAGCAGTGTCTGCCTGTTCATTGCCCTGTACGTCAACATGACCAGGGACCCAACAAAAAACTATCTTTATGCTTGCTAAAGATACGGCGTAACCAAAGGTGGATACGAAGAACTAGGGGGTGAGGTGTATCAATTTTACGGATAGCCTGTAAAGCACTAAGGGAGTCTGAAACGACCACAAATGGTGACTCAGGCATAGATGCAATACGGATAAGTGCCACAAGAATGGCATACAATTCAGCCGTAAATATGCTAGCCGAGGGTAATAGATGCCCTCGTACAACGCTGTCCGGAAACACTGCTGCGAATCCGACGCCATCAGATGACTTTGAACCATCGGTGTATACTGCAATGGCATGGGAATGAGAACGGAAGTGGTCTAGAAAGAAAGAGCGAGAAGCCGCCGTAGGTAGTTGGGCTTTCGCGCAAGGTAGAGGAATAGAACAGACACGGACAGCAGGAACTTCCCAAGGGGGTAGGGGAAACCCCAGGGTCCTGAGCATCCACACGATGGGAGTTAGCATGGTTGGTGCTGTTGTTTTCGCCCTTAGTATTAAGGCCAAGAACCTTGTCATTTTTGTGAGTCACTGCTGTCCTGGGATAAAGCATATCATTCTAGTTGGTATATTGGAAGGATAAAAGTTAGTTATGACATTTTGGAACAGAACCTACTCAGGTTCCTTAATGTTCGCCGCAGATTAATGTGGACTTCATTAATCTGGTCTGCAGCCTTGCTGTTGGCATTGTTGGTTCAGCTACTGTTCTAGCTGTTAATGCTGGTGCCTCTGTGCGATTTCTGCATATAGAAATCTTTGTAGAGCTGTTGATCTTATTGTCTGTCTTGCAGACATTAAAAGCTAATATGAGAAGGAAAACTCATATTTATTCAAGCTTTTATGGAAACAGTGTGTGGTGCGAGATTATCACCTCTGGTCCTCCGGAACAAGTGTTCAGTGGAGGTGAGGAAAAAACTGTAAGGACTATTCTTAGAGAAGTCGGGGTGACACACTATTGTCGCGGGTGACATGATAGTCACGGGTGACTCCACACAGAATTCTTCAAAGGAATTCGCCTAAGGAAGTAGTAAAGAATGTCTAACTACTGTCAGAGAGACATTAACAAGTGCTCTTGACAGGAAGTTTAAGCCAGAAAAGTCACTGGTTGAGTCTGACTTGTCTGAGGAACTTATGGCAAGCGACATGTGCTTTCTCGTATTGCTTTC
>WNWK01035509.1:2500-19723 GCA_009830355.1 Cherax destructor | reverse complement strand
GGTTTCCCTGTCATTTTCCATCGACCTAGACAGATTTCCCTGTCATTTTCCATCGTCCTGAACATGTTTCCCTGTCATTTTCTCTCGACTTGAACAGATTTCCCTGTCATTTTCCATCGACCTGAACAGGTTTCCCTTTCATTTTGCAACGACATGAACATGTTTCCCTGTCATTTTCCTTCGACCTGAACAGGTTTCTCGTTCATTTTAAATCGACCTGAACAGGTTTCCTGTCATTTTCCATCGACCTGGACAGGTTTCTCTGTCATTTTCCATCGACCTGGACACGTTTCCCTGTCATTTACTATCGACCTGGACAGGATTCCCTATCATTTTCCATCGACGTGGACAGATTTCCCTGTCATTTTCCATCTATCTGGAAAGGTGTCCCTCTCATTTTCCATCGACCTGGACAGGTTTCTCTGTCATTTTCCATCGACCTGGACAGATTTCCCTGTCATTTTCTATCGATCTGGAAAGGTGTCCCTGTCATTTTCTATCGACCTGGACAGGTTTCCCTATCATTTTCCATCGACGTGGACAGATTTCCCTGTCATTTTCCATCTATCTGGAAAGGTGTCCCTCTCATTTTCCTTCGACCTGAACAGGTTTCCCTGTCATTTTCCATCGACCTAGAAACGTTTCCCTGTCATTTTCCATCGACCTGAACATGTTTCTCTGTCATTTTCCATCGACCTGAAAAGGTTTCCCGGTCATTTTCCTTCGACCTGAACAAGTTTCCCGATCATTTTCCATCGACCTGAACAAGTTTCCCGTTCATTTTCCATCGACTTGAACAGGTTTTCCTCTCATTTTCCATCGACCTGGACAGGTTTCCTTGTAATTTTTTATCGACCTGGACATAATTCCCTATCATTTTACATCGAATTGGACAGGTTTCCCTGTCATTTTACATCGACCTGGACAGGTTTTGCTCTCATTTTCCTTCGACTTGGACAGATGTCCCTGTCATTTTCCATCGACCTGGACAGGTTTCCCTGTCATTTTCCATCTACCTGAACAGGTTTTCCTGTCATTTTCCGTCGACCCAAACAGGTTTCCCGGTCATTTTCCACCGACCTGAACAGATTTCCCCGTCATTTTCCATCGACCTAAACAGGTTTCTCGATCATTTTCCATCGACCTGAACAGGTTTCCCCGTCATTTTCCATCGACCTGAACAGGTTTCTCGATCATTTTACATCGACCTGAACAGGTTTCTCGATCATTTTCCATCGACCTGAACAGATTTCCCCGTCATTTTCCATTGACCTGAACAGGTTTTCGATCATTTTCCATCGACCTGAACAGGTTTCTCGATCATTTTCCATCGACCTGAACAGGTTTCTCGATCATTTTCTAATTTTCCATCGACCTGAACAGGTCTGAAGATAAGCTGTTTCATCTATGTGTCAACCAATAGCGATAAACTAGTTGGGCTTATATAGCAATTGTGAAATGGAAGATATTCAGAGTCGATTCACTTGAGAAGAATTGTCCCTTCAAGATCAAGAGCCACTCACCAGCATCAAGGCCAAATAATAAAATATATACAAAAAAGTACAGTAACATACAAGAACAGTACTGGAATATAATGAAACAATATAGTAACACATAAATACAATAACTTTATAAAATGCGGTTACACAAGACAATGCAGGAAAATGACAAGCTAATACAGTAATACAATACAATAACTCCGAGAACAATACAACAACACAATAAAACCGCACCGTAACAAATAAGAACATACAGCAACACACGAGAACTGTACCGTAACAAATAAGAACATACAGCAACACACGAGAACTGTACCGTAACAAATAAGAACATACAGTAACACACGAGAACTGTACCGTAAAACACAAGAAAAATACAGTAACATAGAACAGAACAGCAACTCTCAAGTATCAGTCATCAACATACAACAACAATAAAGTTAAACACAGGAACAAAAGGGTAACATACTAGTAAATAAAAGATCAGTGTACAAGACAAGTTATTAGATGGTCGCTGAAATTACTTTTGTCAGGAGGTCGAGTCTCGGAGCGTGAAGATTATATTTTCTTCACACAGAGTTTTATTGTCTTATTTGAGTGTGTGAGTGTCTGGTTATGAATGTTTTCTCATAATATAGATGTTAGAGAAGTGAAAATATGACAGTGTGTGATTACCAATGTTTCTTATAATATAGAAGATGTTAGATGTGCAATCGTTTAATTTGGCCACTATAATTAAGCGGTTGTAGAGATGAACGTATTTAACAGGTCGTTATTTTAAAGAAATGCCGTTTACGGTGGAGCATAAAGTTGTCATCATTGAGTCAGGTCAAGTTTTGGCTTAGTGACCTGTTGTGGAATCATTCTGTCTCTCACTTCTATCAAATAACATCAGTACCGGCGGATGCAAAAGGGCAGATAACTAAAGCAGATTAAAAACTATAATTTACGTTCATTGAACTATGTGTCCAGTTTATTAAGTAACCCTGAAGAGAGGCTTTAAAACGATTACATGAATTATTTTTAGGTATTTCGTAAGGGAGATCTTTAAGAAGTTGCCTGATTTTTTCTTTATTTTTTTCAGCTTCGTCCAACTGTTATAAATTATTTCTCTCATAACTCAAGAACGCCTAAAGCAATCGGCTTCAAACGTTTAATGTTTCCGTACGATAACAAGAATCATATTCATGGAACAACTCGTATGCTAACGTGTCCTGTGACCAAAGTTATTGAAATCATTAACATCATAATGGAATGACTGAAATATCTTTCAAAACACTGAGTAGCTAAGCGGCCACATAATTGGATGACGTTGGAGAGTGAAATATAAGTGTGTTGCTGCAGTGTGTGTTGCTGTAGTGTGTGTTGCTGTAGTGTGTGTTGCTGCAGTGTGTGTTGCTGCAGTGTGTGTTGCTGCAGTGTGTGTTGCTGCAGTGTGTGTTGTTGCAGTGTGTGTTGCTGCAGTGTGTGTTGCTGCAGTGTAAGTGTGTTGCTGCAGTGTGTGTTGCTGCAGTGTGTGTTGCTGCAGTGTGTGTTGCTGCAGTGTGTGTTGCTGCAGTGTGTGTTGCTGCAGTGTGTGTTGCTGCAGTGTGTGTTGCTGCAGTGTGTGTTGCTGCAGTGTGTGTTGCTGCACTGTTTGTGTGTGTTGCTGCAGTGTGTGTTGCTGCAGTGTGTGTTGCTGCAGTGTGTGTTGCTGCAGTGTGTGTTGCTGCAGTGTGTGTATGTGTTGCTGCAGTGTGTGTTGCTGCAGTGTGTGTTGCTGCAGTGTGTTTGCTGCAGTGTGATTGTGCTGCAGTGTGAGTTGCTGCAGTGTGTGTGCTGCAGTGTGTGTTGCTGCAGGTGTGTTGCTGCAGTGTGTGCTGCTGAGTGGTGTGCTCTTTGCACAGTGTGTGTTCTGCAGTGTGTGTTGCTGCAGTGTGTTGCTGCAGTGTGTTGCTGCAGTGTGTGTTGCTGCAGTGTGTGTTGCTGCAGTGTGTGTTGCTGCAGTGTGTGTTGCTGCAGTGTGTGTTGCTGCAGTGTGTGTTGCTGCAGTGTGTGTTGCTGCAGTGTGTGTTGCTGCAGTGTAAGTGTGTTGCTGCAGTGTGTGTTGCTGCAGTGTAAGTGTGTTGCTGCAGTGTGTGTTGCTGCAGTGTGTTGCTGCAGTGTAGTGTTGTGCAGTGTGTGTTGCTGCAGTGTAAGTGTGTTGCTGCAGTGTTGTTGCTGCAGTGTAAGTGTGTTGCTCAGTGTGAGTGTTGCTGCAGTAGTGTGTTGCTGCAGTGTGTGTGTTGTTGCAGTGTGTGTTGCTGCAGTGTAAGTGTATTGTTGCAGTGTGTGTTGCTGCAGTGTAAGTGTGTTGTTGCAGTGTGTGTTGCTGCAGTGTAAGTGTGTTGTTGCAGTGTTTGTTGCTGCAGTGTAAGTGTATTGTTGCAGTGTGTGTTGCTGCAGTGTAAGTGTGTTGTTGCAGTGTGTGTTGCTGCAGTGTAAGTGTGTTGCTGCAGTGTTTGTTGCTGCAGTGTAAGTGTGTTGTTGCAGTGTGTGTTGCTGCAGTGTAAGTGTGTTGTTGCAGTGTGTGTTGCTGCAGTGTAAGTGTGTTGTTGCAGTGTGTGTTGCTGCAGTGTAAATGTGTTGATGCAGTGTGTATTGCTGCAGTGTAAGTGTGTTGTTGCAGTGTGTGTTGCTGCAGTGTAAGTGTGTTGTTGCAGTGTGTGTTGCTGCAGTGTGTGTTGCTGCAGTGTAAGTGTGTTGTTGCAGTGTGTGTTGTTGTAGTGTAAGTGTGTTGCTGCAGTGTAAGTGTGTTGTTGCAGTGTGTGTTGCTGCAGTGTAAGTGTGTTGTTGCAGTGTGTGTTGCTGCAGTGTAAGTGTGTTGTTGCAGTGTGTGTTGCTGCAGTGTAAGTGTGTTGTTGCAGTGTGTGTTGCTGCAGTGTAAGTGTGTTGTTGCAGTGTGTGTTGCTGCAGATCTGTTCATTTATCTAAAAAGTTAGTCTATTGTGAACGATTCCACATATAATGGCTGATGCATCTTATGACCAGGATAGTACTTGTTGTTATGGCCAGGTTAGTACCTGTTAAGTTATAGCCAAGATGGTACCTGTTATGCTATGGCCAGGATAGTACCTGTTAAGTTAAGGCCAGGATAGCACCTGTTAAGTTAAAGCCAGGATAGTACCTGTTAGGTTATGACAAGGATAGTACCTGATAAGTTATAGCCAGGAAAGCACCTGTTAAGTTATGGCCAGGATAGTACATTTTAAGTTATGGCCAGGATAGTACATGTTAAGTTATGACCAGGATGGTAACTGTTAAGTTATGGCCAGGATAGTCCTGTTATATGTTGGCCAGGGTAGTACCTGTTAGTTGGAATGATGTCTGTAAGTTTTGTGCAATAGTATGTTAAATTATGGCAGATGTACATGTTAATATGGAATGGATAGTGCCTGTTAAGTTATGCCAGGATAGTACCTGTTAAATTAGGGTTTCAGGATGGTACCTTAAGTAAGCCAGAAGGTACTTTAAGTTATAGATAGAATCCTGTAAGTTATATCTAATGGCTATGTTAAGTTATGGCCAGGATAGTACCTGTTAGGTTATGGCCAGGTAGTACCTGTTAAGTTATAATGAATAGAACCTGTTAAATTATGACCAGGATAGTACCTGTTAAGTTATATAATGGATAGTGCCATGTTAAGTTATAGCCAGGATAGTACCTGTTAAATTATGGTCAGGATGGTACCTGTTAATTTATAGCCAGGATGGTACCTGGTAAGTCATAGTCAGGATAGTACCTGTTAGGTTATGGCTAGTATAGTACCTGTTAAGTAATAGTCAGGATAGTATCTGTTAAGTTATAGCCAGGATAGTACCTGTTAAGTTATGGCCAGGATAATACCTGTTAAGTTATGGCCAGGATAATACCTGTTAGGTTATGGCCAGGATGGTACCTGTTAAGTTATGGCCAGGATAGTACCTGTTAAGTTATGTCTAGTATAGTACCTGTTAAGTTATAGCCAAGATAGTACCTGGTGAGTTATGGTCAGGATAGTACCTGTTAAGTTATGGCCAAGATAGTACCTGGTAAGTTATGGTCAGGATAGTACCTGTTAAGTTATGGCCAAGATAGTACCTGGTAAGTTATGGTCAGGATAGTACCTGTTAAGTTATGGCCAGGATAGTACCTGTTAAGTTATGGACAGGATAGTACCTGTTAAGTTATGGCCAGGATAGTACCTGTTAAGTTATAGCCAGGATAGTACCTGTTAAGTTATGGCCAGGATAGTACATGTTAAGTTATGGACAGGATGGTACCTGTTAAGTTATGGCCAGGATAGTACTTGTTAAGTTATGGCCAGGACGGTACCTGTTAAGTTATGACCAGGATATTACATGTTAAGTTATTGCCAGGATAGTACCTGTTAAGTTATGGTCAGGATTGTACCTGTTAATTTATGACCAGGATGGTACCTGTTAAGTTATGACCAGGATGGTACCTGTTACGTTATGGTTAGGATAGTACCTGTTAAGTTATGGCCAGGATAGTACGTGTTAAGTTATGGCCAGGATAGTACCTGTTAAGGTATGGCTAGGATAGTACATATTAAGTTATGGCCAGGATAATACCTGTTAAGTTATGGACATGATAGTACCTATTAAGTTATGGCCAGGATAGTACCTGTTAAGTTATGGTAAGGATAGTACCTGGTAAGGTTTGGCCAGGATAGTACCTGTTAAGTTATGGCCAGGATAGTACCAGTTAAGTTATGGCCAGGATAGTACCTGTTAAATTATGGCCAGGATAGTACCTGTTAAGGTATGGAATGGATAGTATCTGTTAAGTTATAACCAGGATAGTACCTGTTAAATTATAGCCAGGATGGTACCTGTTAAGTTATGGCCAGGCTAGTACCTGTTAAGTTATGGCCAGGATAGTACCTGTTAAGTTATGGACAGGATGGTACCTGTTAAGTTATGGCCAGGATGGTACCTGTTAAGTTATGGCCAGGATGGTACCTGTTAAGTTATGGCCAGGATGGTACATGTTAAGTTATTGCCAGGATGGTACATGTTATGTTATGCCAGGATAGTACCTGTTATGTTAAGGTCAGGATTGTACCTGTTAAGTTATGACCAGGATGGTACCTGTTAAGTTATGGCCAGGATAGTACCTGTTAAGTTATGGCCAGGATAGTACCTGCTAAATTATGGCCAGGATAGTACCTGTTAAGTTATGGAATGGATAGTATCCGTTAAGTTATAACCAGAATAGTACCTGTTAAATTATAGCCAGGATGGTACCTGTTAAGTTATGGCCAGGATAGTACCTGTTAAGTTATGGCCAGGATAGTACCTGTTAAGTTATGGTCAGGATTGTACCTGTTAAGTTATGACCAGGATGGTACCTGTTAAGTTATGGCTAGGATGGTACATGTTATGTTATGGCCAGGATAGTACCTGTTATGTTATGGTCAGGATTGTACCTGTTAAGTTATGACAAGGATGGTTCCTGATAAGTTATGGCCAGGATAGCACCTGTTATGTTATGGCCAGGATAGTACCTGTTAAGTTATGGCCAAGATAGTACCTGTTAAATTATGGCCAGGATAGTACCTGTTAAGTTATGGAATGGATAGTACCTGTTAAGTTTTGGCCAGGATAGCACCTGTTAAGTTATGACCAGGATAGGACTTGTTAAGTTATGAAAAGGATAGTACCTGTTTAATTATGGCCAGGATAGTACCTGTTAAGTTATGGAATGGCTAGTATCTGTTAAGTTATAACCAGGATAGTACCTGTTAAATTATAGCCAGGATGGTACCTGTTAATTTATGGCCAGGATGGTACATGTTATGTTATGGCTAGGATAGTACCTGTTATGTTATAGCCAAGATAGTACCTGGTAAGTTATGGTCAGGATAGTACCTGTTCAGTTATGGCCAAGATAGTACCTGGTAAGTTATGGTCAGGATAGTACCTGTTAAGTTATGGCCAGGATAGTACCTGTTAAGTTATGACCAGGATGGTACCTGTTAAGTTATGGCCAGGATAGCACCTGTTAAGTTATGACCAAGATGGTACCTGTTAAGTTATGGCCAGGATAGCACATGTTAAGTTATGACCAGGATAGGACTTGTTAAGTTATGGAAAGGATAGTACCTGTTTAATTATGGCCAGGATAGTACCTGTTAAGTTATGGAATGGCTAGTATCTGTTAAGTTATAACCAGGATAGTACCTGTTAAATTATAGCCAGGATGGTACCTGTTAAGTTATGGCCAGGATGGTACATGTTATGTTATGGCCAGGATAGTACCTGTTATGTTAGGGTCAAGATTGTACCTGTTAAGTTATGACCAGGATGGTACCTGTTAAGTTATGGCCAGGATAGCACGTGTTAAGTTATGGCCAGTATAGTACCTGTTAAGTTATGGCCAGGATAATACCTGTTAAATTATGGCCAGGATAGTACCTGTTAAGGTATGGAATGGATAGTACCTGTTAAGTTATAACCAGGATAGTACCTGTTAAATTATAGCCTGGATGGTACCTGTTAAGTTATTGCCAGGATAGTACATGTTAAGTTATGGCCAGGATAGTACCTGTTAAGTTATGGACAGGATGGTACCTGTTAAGTTATGGCCAGGATAGTACCTGTTATGTTATAGCCAGGATGGTACCTGTTAAGTTATGGCCAGGATGGTACATGTTATGTTATGGCCAGGATAGTACCTGTTAAGTTATGGTCAGGATTGTACCTGTTAAGTTATGACCAGGATGGTACCTGTTAAGTTATGGCCAGGATAGCACCTGTTAAGTTACGACCAGGATAGTACTTGTTAAGTTATTGCCAGGATAGTACCTGTTAAGTTATGGCCAGGATAGTACCTGTTAAGTTATGGCCAGGATAGTACCTGTTAAGTTATGGCTAGGATAGTACCTATTAAGTTATGGCCAGGATAGTACCTGTTAAGTTATGGCCAGGATAGTACCTGTTAAGTTATGGCCAGGATTGTACCTGTTAAGTTATGGCCAGGATAGTACCTGTTAAGTTATGGCCAGGATAGTACCTGTTAAGTTATGGCCAGGATAGTACCTGTTAAGTTTCCTTTGTGTACAGACAATTTTGCTGATGTAATAAAATATTACATAAATTTGGAATCGTTGGAACCCGCGCCATAACTGGAGAATGACTCGTTTGATCGGCTTCAAATTTTCACCACTGATGTGGCTTCCTGAACACAAGGATCACTGGATAATATAAGTCCTAATTTGCTAATTATATTGAAAAAACAGTGATATTTGTGTTTATTCCATAACAAAATAATGCTTCTTCTGATTGCTTTGAAAATATTATTGAGGATCCAGTCTATATGAAGGATGATGATGCCTCATAACTTTAGTCAGAATAACTGAAAATTTAAAATTTTAATAAAATGGTTCATTGGGTCATCGGCCCCGTGACTCAGTCTCGGAACAGACTTCCTAAGTAGTAATTGAAAGATGAATTGTAATTGTAATTTAAAAAAATAATTGTAATTGTAATTTAAAAACTAATTGTAATTGTAATTTAAAAATTAATTTAAATTTAAAAATTAATTGTAATTACAATTTAAAAATGTATTGCAATTGAAAATTAATTGTAATTGTAATTTAAAAATTAATTGCAATTTAAAAATTAATTGCAATTTAAAAATTAATTGCAATTTAAAAATTAATTGTAATTATAATTTACAAATTATTTGTAATTGTAATTTAAAAATTAATTGTAATTGTAATTTACAAATTAATTGTAATTGTAATTTAAAAATTGTAAATGTAATTTAAATATTAATTAGTATTTTTATTACGATGGTAAATTTTCTCGTTTTAAAACATTTACTAGAAAATATATCAATGTGTGTTTATTATGCTTAGTCTACACTACGATAAAGTAATCACAAGGTGAGTAACACCTCTACGTCATTATCATGCCACTGTATAGTGAGTAACACCTCTACGTTCATTACCATGCCACTGTATAGTGAGTAACACCTCTACGTTCATTATCATGCCACTGTATAGTGAGTAACACCTCTACGTTCATTATCATGCCACTGTATAGTGAGTAACACCTCTACGTTCATTATCATGCCACTGTATAGTGAATAACACCTCTACGTCATTATCATGCCACTGTATAGTGAATAACACCTCTACGTTTATTATCATGCCACTGTATAGTGAGTAACACCACTACGTTCATTATCATGCCACTGTATAGTGAGTAACACCTCTACGTTCATTATCATGCCACTGTATAGTGAGTAACACCTCTACGTTCATTATCATGCCACTGTATAGTGAATAGCACCTCTACGTTCATTATCATGCCACTGTATAGTGAATAACACCTCTACGTTCATTATCATGCCACTGTATAGTGAATAACACCTCTACGTTCATTATCATGCCACTGTATAGTGAATAACACCTCTACGTTCATTATCATGCCACTGTATAGTGAGTAACACCTCTACGTTCATTATCATGCCACTGTATAGTGAGTAACACCTCTACGTCATTATCATGCCACTGCATAGTGAGTAACACCTCTACGTTCATTATCATGCCACTGTATAGTGAGTAACACCTTTACGTTCATTATCATGCTACTGTATAGTGAGTAACACCTCTACGTTCATTATCATGCCATTGTATAGTGAGTAACACCTCTACGTTCATTACCATGCGACTGTATAGTGAGTAACACCTCCACGGTCTTCATCATATCACTGTATATTGAGTAACACCTCTACGTTCATTATCATGCCACTGTATAGTGAGTAACACCTCTACGTTCATTATCATGCCACTGTATAGTGAGTAACACCTCTACGTTCATTATCATGCCACTGTGCAGTGAGTAACACCTCTACGTTCATTATCATGCCACTGTATAGTGAGCAACACCTCTACGTTCATTATCATGCCACTCTTCAGTGAGTAACACCTCTACGTTCATTATCATGCCACTGTATAGTGAGTAACACCTTTACGTTCATTATCATGCCACTGTGCAGTGAGTAACACCTCTACGTTTATTATCATGCCACTGTACAGTGAGTAACACCTCTACGTTCATTATCATGCCACTGTATAGTGAGTAACACCTCTACGTTCATTATCATGCCACTGTGCAGTGAGTAACACCTCTAAGTTCATTATCATGCCACTGTATAGTGAGTAACACCTCTACGTTCTTCATCATATCACTGTATAGTGAGTAACACTCTACGTCATTATCATGCCACTGTATAGTGAGTAACACCTCTACGTTCATTATCATGCCATTGTATAGTGAGTAACGCCTCTACGTTCATTACCATGCCACTGTATAGTGAGTAACACCTCTACGTTCATTATCATGCCACTGTATAGTGAGTAACACCTCTACGTTTATTACCATGCCACTGTACAGTGAGTAACACCTCTAAGTTCATTATCATGCCACTGTATAGTGAGTAACACCTCTACGTTCTTCATCATATCACTGTATAGTGAGTAACACTCTACGTCATTATCATGCCACTGTATAGTGAGTAACACCTCTACGTTCATTATCATGCCATTGTATAGTGAGTAACGCCTCTACGTTCATTACCATGCCACTGTATAGTGAGTAACACCTCTACGTTCATTATCATGCCACTGTATAGTGAGTAACACCTCTACGTTTATTATCATGCCACTGTACAGTGAGTAACACCTCTACGTTCATTATCATGCCACTGTATAGTGAGTAACACCTCTACGTTCTTCATCATATCACTGTATAGTGAGTAACACTCTACGTTATTATCATGCCACTGTATAGTGAGTAACACCTCTACGTTCATTATCATGCCATTGTGCAGTGAGTAACACCTCTACGTTCATTATCATGCCACTGTATAGTGAGTAACACCTCTACGTTCATTATCATGCCACTGTGCAGTGAGTAACACCTCTACGTTTATTATCATCCCACTGTACAGTGAGTAACACCTCTACGTTCATTATCATGCCACTGTATAGTGAGTAACACCTATACGTTCATTATCATGCCACTGTGCAGTGAGTAACACCTCTTCGTTCATTATCATGCCACTGTATAGTGAGTAACACCTCTACGTTCTTCATCATATCACTGTATAGTGAGTAACACTCTACGTCATTATCATGCCACTGTATAGTGAGTAACACCTCTACGTTCATTATCATGCCATTGTATAGTGAGTAACACCTCTACGTTCATTACCATGCCACTGTATAGTGAGTAACACCTCTACGTTCATTATCATGCCACTGTATAGTGAGTAACACCTCCACGTTCATTATCATGCCACTGTATAGTGAGTAACACCTCTACGTTCATTATCATGCCACTGTATAGTGAGTAACACCTCCACGTTCATTATCATGCCACTGTACAGTGAGTAACACCTCTACGTTCATTATCATGCCACTGTATAGTGAGTAACACCTCCACGTTCTTCATCATATCACTGTATAGTGAGTAACACCTCTACGTTCATTATCATGCAACTGTGTAGTGAGTAACACCTCTACGTTCATTATCATGCCACTGTACAGTGAGTAACATCTCTACGTTCATTATCATGCCACTGTATAGTGAGTAACACCTCTACGTTCATTATCATGCCACTGTACAGTGAGTAACACCTCTACGTTCATTATCATGCCACTGTATAGTGAGTAACACCTCTACGTTCATTATCATGCCACTGTACAGTGAGTAACACCTCTACGTTCATTATCATGCCACTGTATAGTGAGTAACACCTCTACGTTCATTATCATGCCACTGTACAGTGAGTAACACCTCCACGTTCTTCATCATATCACTGTACAGTGAGTAACACCTCTACGTTCTTCATCATATCACTGTACAGTGAGTAACACCTCTAAGTTCTTCATCATATCACTGTACAGTGAGTAACACCTCTACGTTCATTATCATATCACTGTACAGTGAGTAACACCTCTACGTTCATTATCATATCACTGCACAGTGAGTAACACCTCTACGTTCATTATTATATCACTGGACAGTGAGTAACACCTCTACGTTCATTATCATATCACTTTACAGTGAGTAATACCTCTACGTTCTTCATCATATCACTGCACAGTGAGTAACACCTCTACGTTCATTATCATATCACTGTACAGTGAGTAACACCTCTACGTTCATTATCATATCACTGAACAGTGAGTAACACCTCTACGTTCATTATCATATCACTGCACAGTGAGTAACACATCTACGTTCTTAATCATATCACTGCATAGTGAGTAACACCTCTACGTTCATTATCATATCACTGCACAGTGAGTAACAACTCTACGTTCTTCATCATATCACTGTACAGTGAGTAACACCTCTACGTTCATTATCATATCACTGCACAGTGAGTAACACCTCTACGTTCTTAATCATATCACTGGACAGTGAGTAACACCTCTACGTTCATTATCATATCACTGCAAAGTGAGTAACACCTCTACGTTCATTATCATATCACTGCACAGTGAGTAACACCTCTACGTTCATTATCATATCACTGCACAGTGAGTAACACCTCTACGTTCATTATCATATCACTGCACAGTGAGTAACACCTCTACGTTCATTATCATATCACTGCACTGTAAGTAACAACTCTACGTTCATTATCATATCACTGGACAGTGAGTAACACCTCTACGTTCATTATCATATCACTGCAAAGTGAGTAACACCTCTACGTTCATTATCATATCACTGTACAGTGAGTAACACCTCTACGTTCATTATCATATCACTGCACTGTAAGTAACACCTCTACGTTCATTATCATATCACTGCACAGTGAGTAACACCTCTACGTTCATTATCATATCACTGCACTGTAAGTAACAACTCTACGTTCATTATCATATCACTGTACAGTGAGTAACACCTCTACGTTCATAATCATCTCACTGCACATTGAGTAACACCTCTACGTTCATTATCATATCACTGCACAGTGAGTAACACCTCTACGTTCATTATCATATCACTGCACAGTGAGTAACACCTCTACGTTCATTATCATATCACTGCAAAGTGAGTAACACTCTACGTTCATTATCATATCACTGTACAGTGAGTAACACCTCTACGTTCATTATCATATCACTGCAAAGTGAGTAACACCTCTACGTTCATTATCATATCACTGTACAGTGAGTAACACCTCTACGTTCATTATCATATCACTGCACAGTGAGTAACACCTCTACGTTCATTATCATATCACTGCACAGTGAGTAACACCTACGTTCATTATCATATCACTGTGAAGATTAACACATTTAAGAAACACTTGGGAATCTTTATTGAGGAAACGTTTCTCCACACAGTGGCTTCATCAGTCCAATATTGCATAAGTGTCCAATATGTTGCTTAAGTGTACAATATTGCTTAAGTGTCCAATATGTTGCTTAAGTGTCCAATATGTTGCTTAAGTGTCCAATATTGCTAAAGTGTCCAATATTGCTTAAGTGTCCAATATGTTGCTTAAGTGTCCAATATGTTGCTTAAGTGTCCAATATGTTGCTTAAGTGTCCAATATGTTGCTTAAGTGTCTTAATCTTCAACTTGTCGGTTTTCAAAACCATTTGTCACATCATCTCACTGTACAGTGAGTAACACCTTTACCTTCATTATCGTCTCACTGTACAATGAGTAACACCTCCACCTTCATTGTCATGCAACTGTACTGTACGTAACACCTCTACCTTCATTATCATGCCACTGTACAGTAAGTAACACCTCTACCTTCATTATCATGCCACTGTACAGTACGTAACACCTCTACCTTCATTATCATTCCACTGTACAGCAAGTAACACCTCTACCTTCATTATCATTCCACTGTGCAGGTGAGTAACACCTCTTGAACAATATATACATCACAAGTCAAGAAGTTGAACAACAACACAGTTCGATGTTCCTGACAAGAGGATCCAGGGAAGTGTCGGGGTCATGATGGTACCTCAAGTCAAGCCAGACTGTGGCAGGAAGTGTCGGGGTCATGATGGTACCTCCAGTCAAGCCAGACTGTGGCAGGAAGTGTCGGGGTCATGATGGTACCTCCACAGTCATGCCAGACTGTGGCAGGAAGTGTCGGGGTCATGATGGTACCTCCAGTCAAGCCAGACTGTGGCAGGAAGTGTCGGGGTCATGATGGTACCTCCAGTCAAGCCAGACTGTGGCAGGAAGTGTCGGGTCATGATGGTACCTCCAGTCAAGCCAGACTGTGGCAGGATGTGTCGGAGTCATGATGGTACATCCAGTCAAGCCAGACTGTGGCAGGAAGTGTCGGGGTCATGATGGTACCTCCAGTCAAGCCAGACTGTAGCAGGAAGTGTCGAGTCATGATGGTACATCCAGTCAAGCCAGACTGTGGCAGGAAGTGTCGGGGTCATGATGGTACCTCCAGTCAAGCCAGACTGTGGCAGGAAGTGTCGGAGTCATGATGGTACATCCAGTCAAGCCAGACTGTGGCAGGAAGTGTCGGGGTCATGATGGTACCTCCAGTCAAGCCAGACTGTGGCAGGAAGTGTCGGTGTCATGATGGTACCTCCAGTCAAGCCAGACTGTGGCAGGAAGTGTCGGGGTCATGATGGTACCTCCAGTCAAGCCAGACTGTGGCAGGAAGTGTCGGTGTCATGATGGTACCTCCAGTCAAGCCAGACTGTGGCAGGAAGTGTCGGGGTCATGATGGTACCTCCAGTCAAGCCAGACTGTTGCAGGAAGTGTCGGTGTCATGATGGTACCTCCAGTCAACTGTGGCAGGAAGTGTCGGGGTCATGATGGTACCTCCAGTCAAGCCAGACTGTGGCAGGAAGTGTCGGTGTCATGATGGTACCTGCAGTCAAGCCAGACTGTGGCAGGAAGTGACGGGGTCATAATGGTACCTCCAGTCAAGCCAGACTGTGGCAGGAAGTGTCGGGGTCATAATGGTACCTCATGTCAAGGTAGTGAAGACGAACTTCATTTTTTTAATATTTTATTTATTTTCGTATATATTTTATATTTTAAGCAGCTTAAGTTTTATTATGAATAAAATATATAAAGGTGTGCATGCAATTTTCTGTTAAACAATTTATTATTAATAAGCATAGAAACAAGGCAGTGTTGTTGTGACCTGGCGAGGAGTCCAAGGCGAGGAGTCAAAGGCGATGGGGCCGGATAACATCTCTCCATGGGTCCTGAGAGAGGGAGCAGAGGAGCTATGTGTACCCCTAACAATGATCTTCAACACATCTATCGAAACAGGGCAACTACCTGAGGTATGGAAGACAGCAAATGTAGTTCCAATTTTTAAAAAAAGTGACAGGAACGTAGCCCTAAACTACAGACCAGTGTCACTGACATGTATAGTATGCAAGGTCATGGAGAAGATAGTCAGGAGAAGAGTGGTGGAGCACCTAGAAAGGAATGAGCTTATCAACGACGGCCAACACGGTTTTAGGGACGGGAAATCCTGTGTCACAAACCTACTGGAGTTCTACGACAGGGTGACAGCAATAAGACAAGAGAGAGAGGGGTGGGTAGATTGCATATTCTTGGACTGTAAGAAGGTGTTTGACACAGTTCCACACAAGAGATTAGTGCAAAAGTTGGAGGACCAGGCAGGGGTAACAGGGAAGGAACTACAATGGATCAGGGAATACCTGTCAGGAAGACAGCAGCGAGTCATGGTACGTGGTGAGGTGTCAGAGTGGGCGCCGGTGACGAGCGGGGTTCCACAGGGGTCAGTCCTGGGACCAGTGCTGTTTCTGGTATTTGTGAACGACATGACGGAAGGAATAGACTCCGAAGTGTCCCTGTTTGTAGATGATGTGAAGTTGATGAGAAGAATTCAGTCGGACGAGGACCAGGCAGAACTACAAAGGGATCTGGACAGGCTGCAAGCCTGGTCCAGCAATTGGCTCCTGGAGTTCAACCCCACCAAGTGCAAAGTCGTGAAGATTGGAGAAGGGCAAAGAAGACCGCAGACGGAGTACAGCCTAGGGGGCCAGAGACTGCAAACCTCAATCAAGGAAAAAGACCTTGGGGTGAGTATAACACCAGGTACATCTCCTGAGGCGCGCATCAACCAAATAACTGCTGCAGCATATGGGCGCCTAGCAAACCTAAGAACAGCATTCCGACATCTTAATAAAGAATCGTTCAGGACCCTGTACACTGTGTACGTTAGGCCCATACTGGAGTATGCAGCACCAGTTTGGAACCCACACCTAGCCAAGCACGTGAAGAAGCTCGAGAAAGTGCAAAGGTTTGCAACAAGACTAGTCCCGGAGCTAAGGGTATGTCCTACGAGGAGAGGTTAAGGAAATCGACCTGACGACACTGGAGGACAGGAGAGATAGGGGGACATGATAACAACAAATAAGATACTGAGAGGAATTGACAAAGTGGACAGAGACAGAATGTTCCAGAGATGGGACACAGCAACAAGGGGACACAGTTGGAAGTTGAAGACTCAGATGAATCACAGAGATGTTAGGAAGTATTTCTTCAGTCACAGAGTGGTCGGGAAGTGGAATAGTTTAGGAAGTGACGTAGTGGAGGCAGGCTCCATACATAGCTTTAAGAAGAGGTATGATAAAGCTCATGGCGCAGGGAGAGTGACCCAGTAGCGGCCAGTGAAGAGGCGGGGCCAGGAGCTATGACTCGACCC
>WNWK01035508.1:0-19724 GCA_009830355.1 Cherax destructor | reverse complement strand
GATAGGATGGACAATGAGAACCTTGAAAACTAGGACTGCCAAGCCCTGATGATTCTCTTCAAATCTCTTGTTCTCTTTAGGCAGGAATACTGCTGTATACTAACGGCCCCCTTCAATGCTGGCGACATTGCTGACCTGGAGAGTGTACAAAGAGCTTTCACGGCACATATAAGTACTATAAGGCACCTAAATTACTGGGAATGGTTGAAGGTCCTTGATCTATATTCCCTGGAATGCAGGCGAGAGAGATACATGATAATATACACTTGGAAGGTCCTGGAGGAATTGGTACCAAACCTGCAGACGAAAATCACTCCCTATGAATGCAAAAGAGTCGTTAGGAGATACAACATTCCCCCAATGAAAAGCAGGGGCGCCACGAGTACACTGAGAGACAACACAATAAGTGTCCGGGGCCCAAGGCTGTTCAACTGCCTCCCAGCATACATAAGGGGGATTACCAATAGACCCTTGGCTGTCTTCAAGAAGGCCCTGGACAGGCACCTCAAGTCAGTACCTGACCAACCGGGCTGTGGTTCGTACGTCAGTTTGCGTGCGGCCAGCAGTAACAGCCTGGTTGATCAGACCCTGATCCACCATGAGGTCTGGTCTCAGACCGAGCCGCGGGGGCGTTGACCCCCGAAACCCTCTCCAGGTAAACACGTAAACCGACGTACGAACCACAGCCTGTCTGGTCAGGTACTTAATTGCCTGTCCAGCTCCTTCTTGAATGCAGCCAGGTGTCTATTGATAATCCCCACTTATGTATGCTGGGAGGCAGTTGAATAGTCTTGGGCCACTGACACTTATTGAGCTGTCTTAGCGTACTCGTGGCACCCCTGCTTTTCATTGAGGGGGGAAGGGAGTGAGTGTTGCATCTCCTGCCAAGTCTTTTACTTTCGTAGGGAGCGATTTTGGTGTGTATATTTGGGAATAGCCCATCTAGGATTTTCCAAGTGTATATTATCATGTATCTTCCTCGCCTGCGTTCTGGGGAGTACAAATCTTCAACCGTTTTCAGTAATTTAGGTCCATTATCGTACTTATACGTTCAATCAAAATTCTCTGTATATTCTCTAGGTCTGCAATTTCGCCTGCCTTGTAAGGGGCCGTTAGTGTACAGCAATATTCCAGCATAGAGAACAAGCGATTTGAAGAGAATCATCATGGACTTAGCATCCCTAGTTTTGAAGGTTCTCATTATCCATCCTATCATTTTCGTAGCATATGTGGTAGATACACTGTTGTGACCTTTGAAAGTGAGATCCTCTGACATTATCACTCCTAAATCCCTCACATTAGTTTTTCGCTCTATTGTGTGGTTGGAATTTGTTTTATACTCCGATACAGTTTTAATTTCCTCGAATATTCCATAGCGGAATCATTGAAATTTGTCTTCATTGAACTTCATATTGTTTTCTGTGGCCCATTTAAAGATTTGGCTGATGTCCGCTTGGAGACATGCAGTGTGTTCGATGGATGACACTGTCATGCAAATTCTGGTGTCATCCGAAAAGGAAGACACGATGATGTGACTTACATCTTTGTCTATGTCAGATATGAGGATAAGGAACAGGATGGGAGCGAGTACTGTGCCTTGTGGAACAAAGCTTTTCACTGTAGCCGCCTCTGAATTTACTCTATTTACTATTTCTCTTTGAGTTCTATTTGTTAGGAAGTTACAGATCCATGTACCAACTTTTCCTGTTGTGCGCTATTACACCATGGTCGCACTTGTCGAAGGCTTTCGCAAAGTCTGTGTATACTACATCTTCATTTTGTTTGTCCTCCAGAGCATCTAAGACCATATCATATTAATCCAGAAGTAAAGATAGGCAGGAGCGACCTTCTCTAAGCCCATGCTGCCCTGGGTTGTGCAGCTGATGGGTATCTAAGTGGGTGCGATCTTGCTTCTTAGAACCCTTTCATGGATTTTTATGATGTGGGACATTAGTACTATGGGTATGTCATTTATTGTTTTTTCAAAGTCTTGTGGTGTTAGGCTAATATCAGAAATGTTGTAATTAATTAAATTTTGAGTCTCGGTCATAAAAAAATCATTTAGATTGTCGACTCTTAGTCTGATTAACAGCTCACTAAATGCTGAGTCATATTGGGACTTCAGTATCTCACTCATTTTTTTGCTGTTATCTGTGTAAGTCCCATCATGTCTAATCAGGGGCCCAATACTGGATGTTGTTTTTGCCCTAGACATGGCATAAGAAAAGAAGTATTTTAGGTTTCTTTCAATTTCATTTATGGCTTTAAATTCTTCATGAGTTTCTTGTTCCCTGTATGATTCTTTAAGCTTAAGTCAAGAGGGGCGAACGAAATCACACTTTTTTTTTACTTTGGTCAAATTTCAATAAGATTTTCACAGTGATTTATACAGCTTTCAAAAACCTATACACTGTGTTTGTTGTGACTTTTTGCCTTTAAGTTAGATAGAAAAAAATAAATTGTGCCAAATTTTATGGGTCACAAAACTTTACATTTTTCTACAAAATTGGGAAGATGTACAATGCTCTAGTTAACATCAGATGAAAGATAAAGGCTATATAATTGTTAACCCAGTCCTTTTAAGCGAAAATGTCAGTAGATTCCATAATAAAAAATGTTGAAGTTAGTGATTTTTTTTTTGGGGGGGGGGAAATCAATAAAAACCAAGCTGTAAAAGATATCAAAAATCCTCCCAGGGTGTTTGTAGAGTCATCATTACTCAATAATGTGTGCAAAAATCATGACAATCCTATTAATACTTTTCGCAAAAAATGGAACACAATGTCAATAACTTATTTCTAAGTTATTCATATATTTTTTTCTGTAAAACTCTCTGGTTACGGTGCGTTGCACAAGCCAACACTTGTTGAGACCCCAGAGGCGACTGAGCTGTCATGAGTCCCTGCACTTGAATGGAGGCATCAGAGATGTTGCTATGTAGTGTATTTTGAATGAAACAATCATAAAAATCGTAATTTTTCGAGAGAGAGAAAAAAAAAACCACTAATTGCCAACATGTATTATTTATGACAGCAAGAAGAAAAAAATTACATTTAAGGAAAAACATACTTAGAAATATGATATAAACAAGTTGATTACATCAAAATGTTGCCAGAATGATGCACTATTTTTTTTTTTTTTTGGTAAGAAAACATTTTTTCCATAATTTTTTTAATATTCCTTTAATAATTACTCGTAAAAGGCTCGCCCATCCCTTGAACCAGACAAGTCAAGAGGAAGAGGAAAGATTGATGTTGACAACCAGAAAGAGGTGAGTGTGCACACACACACCACACACACACACACACACACACACACACACACACACACACACATACACTCACATAAACATATTCTCACACACATAAACACACAATAGGAGAGAACGACATGGCCCAGTTGACAAATTTTCTGAGAATAGAGTGGTTTGCAAGAGGAAAAAACCGGCCAGTGAAAGTGATATTCAAGGCAGAATCGGCTCGAAATATTATCCTGCAGGAGAAAGCACGACTAAGGGACATACCAATGTACCGGAGGGTGTACATCGACTGCGACAGGACACAAGAAGAAAGGCAGAAACTGAAAGAGAGGGTACAAAGATGCAAAGAGGAAAGAGAGGTAAAGACAGAGATGAGCAGAAGAACCCAGACTCAGGAGGAAGAGCATATACAAAATCACCTACAGAAGGACCTCAACCATGACAACCCCAATGCAACTAAACAATCTAACCCAAAACCCACACACCGAAGCAACTGTCCCCACCCTCATCACAAACTCCACTCTCACAGCAACCCCCCATAGTTCCCTGTCAGGTCTCCTGCTCCCCCAACCCCAACATTCTCCCCAGACCACAGTTTTAGAAAAGAAGTTGAAGGTTTGGTATACAAATGCGTATGGAATAACAAATAAATGTGAAAAGTGGCATGAAAGAATCAAGGAGACGTCCCCAGACATCATAGCACTCACAGAAGCGAAACTCACCAGGATGATAACAGACGCAATCTTCCCACTCGGATATAAGATCCTGAGGAAATATAGAGGGAGCAGAGGGGGAGGAAGAGTTGCACTGCTCATTAAAAACCGATGAGGGATTTGAGAAAATGGAAGGAATGGGCGAAAGGGACTACATAGTAGGTACAATTAAGTCTGGGGGACATAAGGTAGTCATTGCAGTGATGTACAACCCGCCACAGAACTCCAGGAGGCCAAGAGAAGAATATGAAGAGAGCAACAGAGCAATGGTGGATACACTAGCTGAGGTGGCCAGAAGAGCTCACACGGGTAGAGCAAAGTTACTAGTTATAGGTGATTTCAATCACAAGGAGATTGATTGCCAAAACCTGGAGCTACATGGGGGTCCTGATGATGGATGTTGTACTGGAAAACCTCATGCATCAACATGTTAGGGACAATACCAGAGAGAGGTGAGGATGAACCAGCAAGACTGGACCTCGTATTCACCCTGAGTAGCTAGGACATCAAGGACATCATGTATGCAAGGCCCCTCGGAGCTAGTGATCACGTGGTTCTGAGTTTTGAATACATAGTAGAGTTACAAGTGGAGAGGGTAACAGGAGTAGGATGGGAAAAAGCCAAATTACAAAAGGGGTGACGATACATGTATGAGGAACTTCCTACAGGAGGTTCAGTGAGAACGAGAATTGGTAGGAAAATCAGTAAACGAAATGATGGACTATGTGACAACAAAATGCAAGAAGGCAGAGGAAAGGTTTCTTCCCAAGGGCAACAGAAATAATGGGAAGACCAGAACGAACCATTGGTTTACCCAAAGGTGTAGGGAGGCAAAACCTAAAGGGGATAGAGAATGGAAAAAGTACAGAAGACAAAGGACCCAGGAAAATAAAGAAATCAGAGAGCCAGAAACGAGTATGCACAGATAAGGAGGGAGACCCAGCGACAGTACAAAAATGACATAGCATCGAAAGTCAAGCCTGACCCGAAGCTGTTGTATAGCCACATCAGGAGGAAGACAATAGTCAAGGACCAGGTAATCAGGCTGAGGAAAGAAGGTGGGGAGCTCACAAGAAACGACCAAGAAGTATGAGAGGAGCTCAACATGAGATTTAAGGAAGTATTTACAGTGGAGACAGAAAGAATTCCGTGACGTCAGAATAAAGGGGTACACCAACAAGGGATATACCAATAAGTGCTGGATGAAATACACAACCGAGGAGGAAGTGAAAAAGCTGCTAACTACCTGAGGTATGGGAGACGGCAAATGTAATTCCCATTTTTAAGAAAGGAGACAGACACGAGGCACTAAACTACAGACCAGTGTCACTGAGGTGTATAGTATGCAAAGTCATGGAGAAGATTATCAGGACTAGAGTGGTGGAGCACCTAGAACAGAACAAGCTTATAAACGACAACCAGCACGGATTCAGGGAAGGAAAATCCTGTGTCACAAACCTACTGGAGTTTTATGACAAGGTAACAGAAGTAAGACACGAGAAAGAGGGGTAGGTAGTTTGCATTTTCTTGGACTGCAAGAAAGCCATACACCTGCAACATCTGCCACATTGCCTCCCCTATCCACCCTGTCATACGCCTTTTCCAAATCCATAAATGCCACAAAAACCTCTTTACCCTTATCTAAATACTGTTCACCTATATGTTTCACGGTAAACACTTGGTCTACACACCCCCTAACTTTCCTAAAACCTCCTTGTTCATCTGCTATCCTACTCTCCGTCTTACTCTGAATTCTTTCAATAATAACTCTACCATACACTTTACCATGTATACTCAACAGACTTATTTCTTTATAATTTTTGCACTCTTTTTTTTTTTGTCCCCTTTGCCTTTATACAAAGGAACTATGCACGCTCTCTGCCAATCCCTAGGTACCTTACCCTATTCCATACATTTATTAAATAATAGCACCAATCACTCCAAAACTATATCCTCACCTGCTTTTAACATTTCTATCTTTATCCCATCAATCCCAGCTGCCTAACCCATTCTACTCACTGCCTCACGAACTTTCCTCACACTCACAACTGGCTCTTCCTAACTCCTACAAGATGTTATTCCTCCTTGCCCTATACACGAAATCACAGCTTCTCTATCTTCATCAACATTTAAGAATTCCTCAAAATATTCCCTCCATCTTCCCGATACCTCTAACTCTCCATTTAATAACTCTCCTCTCCTATTTTTAACTGTCAAATCCATTTGTTCCCTAGGCTTTCTCAACTTATTAATTTCACTCCAAAACTTTTTCTTATTTTCAACAAAATTTGTTGATAACATCTCACCCACTCTCTCATTTGCTCTCTTTTTACATTGCTTCACCACTCTCTTTACCTCTCTTTTTCTCTCCATATACTCTTCCCTCCTTGCATCACTTCTACTTTGTAAAAACCTCTCATATGCTAACTTTTTCTCCCTTTACATCATAATTCCACCAATCGCTCTTCTTCCCTCCCACACCCACTTTCCTGTAACCACAAACTTCTGAACACTCTAACACTACATTCTTACACCTACCCCATACATCTTCGACCCCATTGCCTATACTCTCACTAGCCCATTAATCCTCCAATAGTTGTTTATATCTTACCCTAACTGCCTCCTCTATTAGTTTATAAAAAATCACCTCTCTCTTACTTGCTGCTTCTATTTTCCTTGTATTCCATCTACCTTTTACTCTCACTGTAGATACAACTAAAAAGTGATCTGATATATCTGTGGCCCCTCTATAAACATGTACATCCTGAAGTTTACTCAACAGTCTTTTATCTACCAATACGTAGTCCAACAAATTACTGTCATTATGCCCTACATCATATCTTGTATACTTATTTATCCTCTTTTTCTTAAAATATGTATTACCTATAAACCCCTTTCTATAAAATGTTCAATCAAAGGGCTCCCATTATCATTTACACCTGGCACCCCAAACTTACCTACTACACCCTCTCTACATGTTTCTCCTACTTTAGCATTTAGGTCCCCTACCACAATTACTTTCTCACTTGGTTCAAAAGTTCCTATACATTCGCTTAACATCTCTCAAAATCTCTTTCTCTCCTGTACACTCCTCTCTTCTTCATTTGCATACACGCTTATTATGACCCACTTTTCGCATCCGACCCTTATTTTAATCCACATAATCCTTGAATTTATACATTTATATGCCCTCTTCTCCTTCCATAACTGATCTTTCAACATTATTGCTACCCCTTCCTTAGCTCTAACTCTCAGATACTCATGACTTAATCCCAAGATAATTTATATAAAATGTGGAATTTTTTTTTTTATAATTATCCTAAGTTCAATATGTGTAAATATGAATATAATATTTGCGTATTAAAATGTGATGCTGATTTGACGCTTCAAGAAATTTTGTGTGAAGGAGGGCATGCAGTGGCCACAGAGTAATACAGAGGATGCCATAATGGAAAAATCTGGGAACACTGGTTGTGACATTTTGTATAATGTAATCAGGCATCATCGAGGTCAAATTGGTGTATATTGCTCTCAATCTGTAATTTAGAAATTGCTGACATGTTCCCTGCTGAAGAATTGGGATAAATAGTGTGGAAAACCCTTACAATTCGACAACCAGGATGGAAAAAGAGAGAACTCAAATCCGTGCTAGCAGCATACCTTAGCTAAGTGACGCTTACCCATAATGCACAGTAGTTTTGCGTTGGACATCGTAAATTCTAGCTGTTAGGGTAGCGTTACGGTGTGTTCCACAAATAATAATTGTGGTCCAGTAATTAAATGGTGAGTGCTCAGGTTAAATTTTCTTTTCTTTTTATTTATTTAAGCTGCATATATTTTTTTTTTGTAAAATTCTGTATACTCAACAAACCTTCCCCCCTCCTTTCAAGTCACAAACCATCATACAGTCCACTCATTACCTTGTATTTACCAACATTATTGGTATTAATTTTTATGTTGTAATATTTGATAAGCCTAATTTGTTTGTGGGTGGGAGTCGGAGGAGAGGCATGGTGCAGCCTAGTGTCTCTAAAATCCCACCTAGCTCTGAGGTAAATGTAAACACTGATAAGTACAATAAATTGTTGCTTAGTTCTGCTCCCTCAAATTATGTGGATTAAATATTTCAGGAATGTACCTGTGAACCTCATCCCCATAATTTCCCACAGAAGATATAATAGACTATCAGGGATATTAGACAGTGATGGGTGCAGTACATAAGTATGGTTTTCGACAAGATAATATATATATAGAAGGCAACATATCAAACTGGAGAAGCAGGCCTTGGTAAAAGGAAAAGTACTAACAAGAATAATGAAATACAGAAGAATAATGAACAACAGAAATCAAAGAGTAACTGTTAGGGATGAAACGCCACGATGAGAGTTTAACTAGTGGATTTCTATAATGATAAGAGTTGCAATCAATACAAAAGATAACTTTTACATATTGGTTGCGAACAATGTCAAAATAACAAGGAAAATACAAACTGACTTGGTGAATGTTCAGATAAGGAATTACTGAAAATTAACGTTAATGAAAGTAAAACTGTGAAGGTAGAAGACGAGAAAAAGAGCACCATTTAGAGAGAAAGGAAAACTAACTGAAGTAAATATATAAAAATAACTTGGAATAATCATTAAAAACCTGTCTAGTGAGGCGCTTATAAAAAAAGTAAGATCAGTATCACAGGCTAGGCTTGCAAACGTAAGTGAGGCATTCAGAAGCCCATACAGACTCGTTCAAAACACACTTTACCTCATACGTGCGACCCACTCTAGATTATGCGGCGGCGGTGTGGCGCCCTCACCTAGTGAAACACAAAGTAAAACTTGAGAAAGTGCAGACGAGACCATCAATACAGGTATAAGTGCTGTGACGAATCAGCTACGAAGAAACAATGCTTAAATTGGGGATTTTGTTACAGGATGAGGGAAGAAGACAGGATTTAATAGCATACAAAATAATTTGGAACATTGATTATACTAGGATAGACTCTTTATCAGGGATGCAACACTAACAATGACAATTAGAAGCATTTCTTAACCTGAGAATCGTGAATAAATGGAATGAGATGAGCAGCGACACAGTGGAAGCGAACTCCATTCAGGGATCATAAATAAATATTGAAGGAATTATTCAGAAAACCATAAGAATATGTTCAAGGATGATGTAAAACATTGAGTAAAATAAACTATATATGACTAAATCACAACAGGATGATTTGGTAAAACTGAGCAATGGATGATGTAATGTAGATAAATGCTAAATAATGGAAGCGAAAAAAAAGCGAAATCAGCCACGTGAAAAAAATATAGAAAGTATCAAAGAGGAATCTACGTAAGGTATCAGTGGAGCGAGTGCACAGAGAAAACCTGAGTTGGAGGTCAGAGGACGTGTTAAGTTTGGTCATGGTGTTGACTAGATTCCTCAGCTCAGCAATAATCGATTCCGAAGTGGATGAAAAAAAAAAATCCTATAGGATCTCCAGGACACCTCCCTGAAACCCCGTAGACCTATGAAATTTATATTCTCCCACTGTCATATACTGAATATCTTGGCAATCAGATAACATACAGACGAGAATGATTCACCATTTCACATGTTTTAAGTCATGAGTAATCAGATTTCACCACTATTTTAATTGTTAAATATATCTGAAGCACACACGCGCGCGCACGCACTCATGTACACGCACACACAAACGAGCTGTGAATCGACCCCTGCAACGCACTAAGCTCACATAATGAATGTCCGTGGTTCAAATCCCGGCACGAGTGGAAACGTAGGGCATGTTTCCTTAAATGTGCTGCCCCTGTTCACCTAGCAGTAAGTAGGCACCTGGGCGATAGTATACTATTGTAAGTTGTATCCTAGTGGGTAGTAGCAGATGCACTGGGCTTTGAAATGAACTTAGACTGGGTAACAGCTCTTAGCCTATAAAATTAATGAGCATAAAAATGCAAATCACGATGGCAATATATACCAAACCTGTAAATATAAGAGTAGCATTCATGAAATCTTCAGAACAACTGTTTATATTAATACTGTTGCCTAATCAACTTGCCACAGTAATGTATCTGAGTTCATATTAGTGTGCAGTTCCTCCAGGACGCGACGCCTCCAGCTGGACGCCACTACCCCGTCAGTGTTCCAGGACTCACTCAATACTTAATAATAATAATAATATCTTTATTTACTACAAGTACATGTACAAGGTATGCAGGCCTACTATGACCTACTACTACAGAGCATTTCGGGCAAATTAGGTCCTTGTCCCAGGATGCGACCCACACCAGTCGACTAACACCGAGATACCCATTTTACTGATGGGTGAACATAGACAACAGGTGTAAAGAAACATGCCCAATGTTTCTACCCGCGCTGGGAATCGAACGCAGACCCTCGCCGTGTGAAGCGAGAGATTTAGCGACCAGGCCACGGGGCACATTACCATGTGATCACACAATGGACGAGTTCATGACTAGACGTACTTTGTAAGAAAACCGTTGTTATATTTTCTCAAAGTAGTATGCTCCTCTGCTACACACTGTAAGCAAACAAAATCACAACCTCAAAGTGTAATATTGACATCTCTCTAGCACACAGTCGCCTAATAAACTATATCCTAGACCTAGAAAGTTTAAAGACACACAGGAGCTGCCATGGATGCACTTCCTGTAAGGTGGGCAAGACACAAACGTACGGTCAAGTTCGTCCCTCAGAATGATGAAACACTGTAGCAAACTTTGCCCGCAGCCTTCAGATAATGTTGATAGAGGCGTCGCTGTTGATGACTGTTTTAAATCTTATCAAATAGACCGCACGAAATTCTAATTGTATTCTGAGACGAGGAAAATATACGAGGACTGAAAAGCCGTCCTTTCTTGGTTAGTAAATCAGTTAATTCTAAATACCCCATTAGATATTGCTATATAATGGCAAAACCATATATTAAAGATGTCCGCTGAGAAAAACTAGGCTACTAACTACAGTTCCTTGTATCTAAATCAGAGGCGGCCAGACTTTACTAAGACGGGAGCTACTGTTTTTTTTTTCCAAAGTTCTTATTATACATACATACATACTAGGGATGGAACGATACCAAAATTTTGGCCGATTCCGACACTGATACCCAATTTTAAGCCAAAAACCGAGACCGATACTTTCCCTATATGTTTTTATTTTTTTTAAATTATGATGACTATGTTCAATATATATATAAGGGAATGTTTATTACACAATGGGTATTAAATAATAATGATAATGTTATTACTCATTACTTGGTCTGTTGTGTTAGTTACTGGTTGTCAAAGGCAATTGTCGATAGTGTATGTGTGTTTATGTACTCATGCATTTGTACTCACCTGTTTGTGGTTGCAGAGGGTTGAGTAGTAGCTCCTGGCCCCCACCTCGTCGCTAGTCGCTACTAGGTCTACTCATTGCTCAAAGAGCGTTATCGTACCTCATCTTAAAGCTATGTATGGATCCTGTCAACACTAAGGCTGAAGAAATACTTCCTAACATACCCATGACTCATCTGAGTTGTTATCTTCCAGTTGTGTCTCCCTGTTCGTGTGTCCCATCTCTGAAACATTCTGGCTCTGTCCACCTTGTGTGCGTGTGCGTGCGTGTGTGTGGTGACCTTGTGTGCGTGTGCGTGCGTGTGTGTGGTGACCTTGTGTGCGTGTGCGTGCGTGTGTGTGGTGACCTTGTGTGTGTGTGTTGTAACAATCACAAACAAGTGATCAGTAAGGCTTTACACGGTGTTTATACTGTAGATAAGCCTGTAATGTGATTAACGATAAGACGGTATGCTGTTGACAGGTAAGATTTTGTACTATATAACTGAATTTGATATTTGCAAAGTATTTGTCTAAATGACATTAGTCTCAAATGTTTCTTAAAAGATTTTATCGTTGTGTTTGCTCTTGCAATACTAGAGGACAATCTGTTGCGGTATTTTACATTTCTTTTCATTCAAGTTAATTTTCAACATCTCTGAGAGTACTGGCATCTTAACATAATTAATATGAATGGTTCACCAATGTCTGTACCACTAACACTACCTTATCATGGTCACTGTAGGAGGATTAGATTGATTTAAGACCTGGTACAAGAAACTCGCTCTTCACGCTATAAGAACAAAGACACTAGTGATTCGCACGTTCCTGTGTATCGATCTCAACATTCTAGGTAGAACGATTACAGTGAAGTGTACTTATCTTCCTGCTTTGACATTACTGTGAAAGGACAAATATTGAGGGACAGTGTAGTGTAACAGTGTATTGAGAACATTCTTCGTAGAGAAACAGTGCCACCGAGACACTACTTCTTCAATCTTCAATCAAGACAGCGGATAACTGGGTGACACTTAAGGGTTCGATACATATACCCAGGTAAGTCTATTTAGGCATGTACTTAGTTCAGTTAGCTGCGCAGCGGATAGCTAAGGAATAACCAAACTAGATTAACCAAAACACCTCGTCATACGCGCGCCATTGAGCCCAAAAACGTAAGCATTCAGCTACTGAATGATATACTGACATAACGCTCCTAAGGGGCAATTATTCTCACACGTTTCCCTCATCAGCTACAGGCTGTAGAACAGCTGTTTCACGTCGGAGGAGTCGTCTGGGTGCAGCTGCAGAACGGCTGAGACAGCAACAAAGCTAAGTATCTTTATTCGTGTATACAGATATATAGCATATTCTACAGAATTCCTACAGTTATATTTGTCTGTATTCGGCTGAAGAAGCTTCCTGTACAGGCTGAAGAAGCTTCCTGTACAGGCTGAAGAAGCTTCCTGTACAGGCTGAAGAGCCACAGGCTGAAGAGCTTCTGTACCGAAATCCTGTACAGGCTGAAGACTTCTGTACAGGCTGAAGGCTTCCTGTACAGGCTAGAAGCTTCCTGTACAGGCTGAAGAAGCTTCTGTACAGGCTGAAGAAGCTTCCTAAGTGAAAACCAGGCTGAAGAAGCTTCCTGTACAGGCTGAAGAAGCTTCCTGTACAGGCTGAAGAAGCTTCCTGACAAAGCTAAGAGCTTTTACAGGCTGAAGAAGCTCCTGACAGGCTGAAGAAGCTTCTGTACAGGCTGAGAAGCTCCTGTACAGGCTGAAGAAGCCTGTACAGGCTGAAGAAGCTCCAACAAAGCTGAAGAAGCTTCCCGTACAGGCTGAAGAAGCTTCCTGTACAGGCTAAGAACTTCCTGACTGAAGAAGCTTCCTGTACAGGCTGAAGAAGCTTCCTGTACAGGCTGAAGAAGCTTCCTGTACAGGCTGAAGAAGCTTCCTGTACAGGCTGAAGAAGCTTCCTGTACAGGCTGAAGAAGCTTCCTGTACAGGCTGAAGAAGCTTCCTGTACAGGCTGAAGAAGCTTCCTGTACAGGCTGAAGAAGCTTCCTGTACAGGCTGAAGAAGCTTCCTGTACAGGCTGAAGAAGCTTCCTGTACAGGCTGAAGAAGCTTCCTGTACAGGCGAAACTCATCAACAATGAAAATACCCAAGTGTTGCACTTGTGTTTTATTCAGCAACTTGTTGATATTGTATACCATCAATAACATGATACTTGTGTTACACAGCAACACTATGGTATCTTGGTACCGGGGAAGTCTACTGCAACACTTGCTAAACAGTTGTTTAGCATTACCTACTTCCACTGGTGGGTCAAGCTCACCTCTATCGTCACCTCCAGCTGCTTCACCTCACTTCTGTTCTAGTATATAAGGTCTAGCCCTGGGTCACTGCCTAAGACTTGAGGGACTGACCACCTTCTTTTAAGGCTAAGGGACTAGTCATTTAAAAACTAGTCTGTTTACTGTCTCCAATCTTCTTATCGCCTATTTTCGACTGACGAAACTTGATGTGGAAGCGAAACGTTTCATCAGTGGCGATACTCAGGTGTTGTACATGTATCTTATTCATCAAGCAGTGTCAGCTTATCACAGTCACTATGAATGCTGCTACGATGGGTCACAACAGTAACGTGGTTTCCTAACTTCGTATAATTTGTAACCTTAGTAATTTTTACGTTAGTTAAGTTTCTAGTTATTTTTATTTATTAAACGGATGAGGTTAAGGACTGATCCCTAATAAATTCAGGAGAGAGAAAGAGAGAGTTGGTAGAGGTGACAAAGTTGTCAGAGGTGACAAAGTTGTCAGAGGTGACAACAAGGCAGGATGAAGTGTATCTTCTTAAATCCTGCGAGAATTAACAAGTCACGAACAACAAGGCCAGACGAAATATTATTTTGATTATTGAAATATTGAGCAATAAATCTGAGTAAACTGATCTTCCATAAACTAATAGTCCATAAACCACTAGACAAAAGGCCTTCTAGACATCTGGAAGACAGCTTTAGAATGAAGTTCTAGATGAATGTCGCATTATATGAAGGTTAAGATAAATATAGTTAGAGAATAGTAGTTGCTTGAAGGTCACGGACTTCCCCAGAATACACTAACACGTCAAGCTAATGGAAACTTTTCAAAGAGGGAGGTGAAGGATTGCAGGTTGCATGACTGCAAGAAACTATAGAAGATTATTATACAAACTACAAACAACAAATATAGTTTCACTGAATGCGTTCTAAGAAGCATGATCGCAAATCACTTGGATTCTCAACAATTGCATAATACGGGGCAGCATGGGTTCAAGCAGGTCGCTCCTGCCTCCAGCAACTACTGGACCACTATGATATGGTCTTGGATGCACTGGAAGACAAACAGAATGCAGATGTATTATACACAGATTTTGCAAAAGTCTTTGACAAGGGGGATCATGGTTTAATAGCCTACAAAATTAGTGATAAAGGGATAATTGGCAAAGTGGGCAGATGGATCTTCAACTTTCTAACCAATCGAACACAAAGATTAATGGTAAACAGAGTTAAGGCTACTATAGTGAAAAGTTCTGTTCCATAAGGCAATGAGGCCTGGTCACAGACCGGGCCGCAGGGGCGTTGACCCCTGGAATTCTCTCCAGGTAAACTCGCCCCCTTCCTGTTCCTCATCCTCATATCAGATACAGATATTAGAATCTGCATGAAACTGTCCACTGGGGACACGGTTAACCTCCAAGAAGATATAAACCAAGTTTTCCAATGGGCAACGGAAAACGATACGATGTTCAATTTCACCTACTCCGTTATGGAAAACTGGAGGAAATAAAGAACTAGAACGAAGTATACTACAAACTCTGACCATACAATAGAACGGAAAAGTAGTGTGAAGGACCTGGTAGGGTTAATATAAGAGGATCTCACTCTCAAGGATCGCAACAGTGTCACTATTACATCTGCGAGGAAAATGAAAAATGGATAATGAGAACCTTCAAAACAAGGGATGCCAAGCCAATGATGATCCTTTTTAAATCACTTGTTCTCTCTAGGCTGTACACTAACAGCTCCATTCAAGGCAGGTGAAATCGCAGATCTAGAGAATGTACAGAGAACATTTACTACACATATAAGTTTCGTCAAACACATTAATTACTGGGAACGCCTGGAGTCACTTGACCTGTACTCACCGGAGCCCAGGCGAGAGAGATACCTAAAGTCAGTACCTGATCAGCCAGGATGAGGTTAGTACGGTGGACTATATGCGGCCAGTAGTAACAGACTGGTTGATCAGGCTCTGATCCACCGCGAGGCCTGGTCAAGGACTAGGCCGCGGGGGCGTTGACCCCCGCATCACCCTCCAGGTAGACAGGTGAGAATGACATGAATGATATTAACATGGTTGAAGGTGAAACAAAACATGATGCAGGACAAACGTTACAAGCAGATATTTGCAAAAAGAAAAAGATGGTGCTCGGATTATTAACCCGGAGGGTTAGATACCCAGGATAACCCATGTCATTACCCACACTGGCTTATTTCCAGTGTGGGTCACTTAATCTTTTCCTCTAGGATGCATTAAAAGACTCTAGGCATAGCTAGGGTGGACAAAGACTGTGATTCAATCATGTACAGGACCAAGACAAAGCAGCAGATAGAAACTGAACCTCCAAATGAGTCAGAGACGTGAGCAAACTTTGTTATATCATTAGGGGGGAAAAGTAAATTTTATTAAGTCATGGGGAAGTACTCGACCCACTGTGGTCATGGGGAAGTGCTCGACCCACTGTGGTCATGGGGAAGTGCTCGACCCACTGTGGTCATGGGGAAGTGCTCGACCCACTGTGGTCATGGGGAAGTGCTCGACCCACTGTGGTCATGGGGAAGTGCTCGACCCACTGTGGTCATGGGGAAGTGCTCGACCCACTGTGGTCATGGGGAAGTGCTCGACCCACTGTGGTCATGGGGAAGTGCTCGACCCACTGTGGTCATGGGGAAGTGCTCGACCCACTGTGGTCATGGGGAAGTGCTCGATCCACTGTGGTCATGGGGAAGTGCTCGACCCACTGTGGTCATGGGAAGTGCTCGACCCACTGTGGTCATGGGAAGTGCTCGACCCACTGTGGTCATGGGGAAGTGCTCGACCCACTGTGGTCATGGGGAAGTGCTCGACCCACTGTGGTCATGGGGAAGTGCTCGACCCACTGTGGTCATGGGGAAGTGCTCGACCCACTGTGGTCATGGGGAAGTGCTCGACCCACTGTGGTCATGGGGAAGTACTCGACCCACTGTGGTCATGGGGAAGTGCTCGACCCACTGTGGTCATGGGGAAGTGCTCGACCCACTGTGGTCATGGGGAAGTGCTCGACCCACTGTGGTCATGGGAAGTGCTCGACCCACTGTGGTCATGGGAAGTGTTCGACCCACTGTGGTCATGGGGAAGTGCTCGACCCACTGTGGTCATGGGGAAGTGCTCGACCCACTGTGGTCATGGGGAAGTGTCGACCCACTGTGGTCATGGGGAAGTGCTCGATCCACTGTGGTCATGGGGAAGTGCTCGACCCACTGTGGTCATGGGGAAGTGCTCGACCCACTGTGGTCATGGGGAAGTGCTCGACCACTGTGGTCATGGGGAAGTGTTCGACCCACTGTGGTCATGGGGAAGTGCTCGACCCACTGTGGTCATGGGGAAGTGCTCGACCCACTGTGGTCATGGGGAAGTGCTCGACCCACTGTGGTCATGGGGAAGTGCTCGACCCACTGTGGTCATCGGAAGTGCTCGACCCACTGTGGTAATGGGGAAGTGCTCGACCCACTGTGGTCATGGGGAAGTGCTCGACCCACTGTGGTCATGGGAAGTGCTCGACCCACTGTGGTCATGGGGAAGTGCTCGACCCACTGTGGTCATGGGGAAGTGCTCGACCCACTGTGATCATGGGGAAGTGCTCGACCCACTGTGGTCATGGGGAAGTGCTCGACCCACTGTGGTCATGGGGAAGTGCTCGACCCACTGTGGTCATACAATACTAAAATTAGGAGAAGATTTACTTCACAATTTAAATAAAAATTAGGGCTCTTCATAAATCTACTCCTGAATATTTTGTACTTCTTCACTCTCTCCAGGTATACTCCAGTTATACGCCAGGTATACTCCAGGTATACGCCAGGTATACTCCAGGTATACGCCAGGTATACTCCAGGTATACGCCAGGTATACGCCAGGTATACTCCAGGTATACGCCAGGTATACTCCAGGTATACGCCAGGTATACGCCAGGTATACTCCAGGTATACGCCAGGTATACTCCAAGTATACGCCAGGTATACTCCAGGTATACGCCAGGTATACTCCAGGTATACTCCAGATACCCAGGTATACTCCAGGTATACGCCAGGTATACTCCAGGTATACTCCAGGTATACGCCAGGTATACTCCAGGAGCACGAGCAGGTACTCGGAGAAAAAAAGTGCTTTCACACATAGTTAATAACTCCAAACAAAGGCTGGCGAATATCAAAGAGGCAGAAAAATGATAAACAACACTAACGTCGGGAGCAAAACTGCAAGTAAAAACAACTCAAGGAATTTTTTTTTTTTAAATTAACGTTACTAGGAACATGGATACCTTTTACTCAAGGCGGGAATGTTTCCAGCACGTACTGGAGTCTTCTTACACAGGACATACCACTCTACCAGACCGAAATAAATGGTATAAAATACCGACACAATGGAAAAATAAACACATAAGCAGTATAATGTGATCCTTTATTGACAACGTTTCGCCCACGCAGTGGGCTTTATCTAGTCACAAACATAAATCTGTTTGTGACTCGATAAAGCCCACTGTGTAGGCGAAACGTTGTCAATAAAGGATCACATTATAATGCTTATGTGTTTATTTATCCACTCTACCAGACCTTGGGTTCTCTAGAGGACTTTTTACAATAGATGTCACATAACAGTCGCGTAACATACAGGTATATACTTTTACTGCTAAGAGGGCAATGACAACATAGGTATCAAAACATTAACAAATAAAATAATTCACTCTCTTGTACTCTGTGTAACTTATATAATGACCATATAAACTGTAATTGCAATACAACTAATTGTTTTAATTTGTTTGATCTCATTCAATTAATTGCATTGCTGCAATTATTATTATAACACAGCGGCAGCGGCATCCGAGCTCCGTACTTTTCTCAACACCCAGAGTTTATCAATGCTCCTATGATGACCTAGCTGCAAGCAAAACTGCATCCAGAATGACCCAAGAATACCAGCAGTGAGACCGACTGCCCCTCAAACCCAAAGCACCACCCCGCTGCCAAACAAACGCTTACCAACTTACAGCTTCTTCTTGCGGCATCAACTTCTCCGACTACTGTGATAAAATGAGACGTAACATCAGAAGGACCAATTCCAATATCAGCAAGAAAACGCCAAGAAATCTACTAATCAACTTGTCTACCCAGGACGCCGGTACACCCTCCACCCCCTCACCACCACCCAGGACGCCGGTACACCCTCCACCCCCTCACCACCACCCAGGGCGACGCATCAACAACAAACATGGCTGCCTCCCCCACAAGCTCCCCCTTCACTGGCTTCACCCCAGATAATCTCTCAGGTATGACGAATGATCCAGATACTCTAAAGTCATACATCATCAAATTAATTAATGAAAATATGAACCAACGTAAAACACTTATGCAACAAGATACCAGGATGACACAACTTGAAAACAAAATCCTCAGCCTTGAACAAAAGTTAACAACATCTGGAATGACTGATTTTGGCAAAACCCTCCAAACTGTCATTGATAGCCACTCTGAACAGATAACATCTATAAACACAAAGGTTGAGGAAGCAGTAAAGGAGTGGAAGAACAACATGGATAACCAGTTTTATGACTACCTTGCACTACAAGAGGAAAAAACCGAGCAAGATAAGTTATCAGACGCAGTAATAGTGAACAGTCCATTCTTTCCCAGTGATATGACCCAAGCAAACAGTAGAGACATTACTTTACAGATCATCAAAGATCAAATAAACGTTAATGTACCAGTGACAGATATAAAAGAAGCACGATTACTAGGCTCCCATGATAGAAAAAGTGTTATGATTAGATTCACCACACATGACGAAAACAGATCTAATTAAATCATCTATTACAGCCAGGAAACAGGTATATATAAATGAATGTCTGACCAAAAAACGTCAGAACCTCTGGTATAGAATCAGAAAACTTAAGCGAGAGAATAATGATAAAATCCACCAATGTTTCACCCGTGATGGGAAAATTCTAGTGAAGAAAACAAGTGTAGGTCAGTTGTATACTATCACAAATGAGAACGAACTATCAAGATTCCTTAGGGATGCAAATATTCAGAGACTGTGTAAACACAATGTC